>UELU01138284.1:2864-44029 GCA_900490025.1 Megastigmus dorsalis | reverse complement strand
ATCGGAAATGTTGGGAATTGTATACCGTGTATTTTCCTGCAGTTTACTGGAACTCGAATCAAGCGTAACCGAATACATACGAGAGAAATTAAGAGAAAGTCACACGAGGATTATTAATTCTTATGAGACACTTTCTATAATTTAATTTATAAATAATTACAAATATCAATTTAATGGTTTTATCTACGTATGCGTATGTGTAGTTTAATTAAAATTCTTCGGTACAAATACAACAAGATTTAATCGTTTTATCTACGTGTACATATGCCCAAGTTTACTGCTATTGTGCGTAATCGACAGAAATTGCAAATTAATTATTATATGAAGTCCAATTAAAATTCGTTCAAAATGAAAATTGTATTTACCATACTTCGAGACTAAATGTCTCCGTCTCGTTTTAGCCATCCGTGAAAAGTTTGTCCAAGCTTTAATCAAATAACCGTTGGAGGAAAATTTTTACCGCATTCGTTAATATTTCAAATCGTGTGTAATGGCGCCTATCGCGATGTTTATCGAAGATCTGCTAAGCTAATTAGGCGTGTACAATAAAATGCTATGCTAACACTACTTAATTATTCGATACGCTTGAGGTGACGTTAATTACCCTAGTAAAAGTATCGTACACTTATTCGAATATTTAACGAGATATTCAGGATAGTCACACGGTGACGCGCACGAATGTAAAATAACCGATTATGATTAATAAAGAAGTTATTCGTAAGGACTCTGTTTAAATTCCTGCATACGGATTACGCAAGCCTGCAATAACTGTATATTTATTCAACTTCTTTATCAGAGGTATATTCGATTCGCAGTTCGAAGTCGTTAAAAGTCGCTAAAAAAAGAGAAAAGAAAAACATTCGGTCAAGGTAGTACTCATATATACACGTGTATGTACTAACGGGATTCTCAAGGAGCTCGGTGAACCTCTGCTCCATAGCGCGTCCCCTCTTGGGCCTGATGAGGACGAAGATGGATGTGAGTCGGGTGCAGGATCTCAGGAGTTTCTCGAGCAGTGCCTTGCCGAGGAATCCGGTCGCCCCGGTCACCAGGATTATCGCATCGGCGTAAAAGGCCTCCACCGCCGAACACGAACTGGGCACGGTAGGTCTACTCGCCGGCTCCTCCTTCCCCAAGGCCTCGACCTTTGCCTTCTCCTCCGCGACGCAATGCTGCTGCTGCTGCTGTTGCTGTTTCTGCTGCTGCTGCTGCTGCTGCTGCTGCTGTTGCTTCTCCGTCTGCATGGTCTCGCAGGTCTGCGCGCTCGTCGTGCCCATGATGCTGCCTATGTGACACCTCGTCCTGACCTGTTGTACACCATTGAGTCAAACACTGGTATCGAACGCGAGGGGACGTATCGCTTAAGTAGACACTCGATGAGTGGGGAATTCGAACTGTGTGGACCGAGGTGCAGGCGCAGATGCGAAAAGTTACGTCGGTGCACGGAATGCGAAAGAGTTGCTTGCCGACCGACTCCTGATGATCCCACTCCCGTGCGCCCTACAGTAGAGTTTTCGACGCTCGCCCATTAGGACAGCGAGTGATTTATTTTTATTCCAATTAGTTTTTATATTTCAATCGTTTTCGTGCTAAAATGTATTTGGTAGTTTTGATATTATCGAGTACATATGCGTTTCGCATCGAATGCGTAACGCGTATGAGGTTCTTGACGAAGGAAGGACTATTCGGAAACGAGTGTGGAAATAGATTTTTGTCGGTGCGACAAACAAATATTGTCCTTATATACATATACACAGAGATCTAATGAAGCTATTTTGTTTCAATGCACGACGCGTGTTATGTATTTTTCTTTTAAAGCCGATCTGAAATAGGAACGAGGATCGTATAGTTATACGCGCGGAATTCATAAAATAAGTTTGTTTCCTTGACTGCGTTTCCTTCGCGAATTTCAATGTTTGCCAATTCTGTATAGAATACATGCTTTACACGCTGAGAAAAAAAATGTCTTGCATTAATTCAATAATCATTTAATGTTAATGAATGTGGATTTGAATATGGCGAATTGAATATTTATTTACTGTTAATGAATATTTCTATTGTACGGGTGACTTCTATCAAATGCGTCGCGTCTTAATAGTTAAGAAACGTACGTTAATAGTTAAGAACTAGAGCTTCATTACAAACGTATTTGTATTTAATATAAGTGATATTCATTAATCGTACTGTAAACGAACCGTTTATTCAATACAAGACATCTTTTTTCTCAGTGCATAGTTGTCGTGTCGATCGAGACTCGTTTTTCAAATAAACTATTAAGATTATATGATCATTAATTTTTCTGTAAATCAACTTATGACTTTTCATATTTATTTATTACATTATTCTATAGCTATAAATTTTTACTCTTTTTATACGAAAGTTAAATATTACAGTTGTTTTTTAAAAAAGAAAGTTTAAACTACACTTATCAATTAATTATCTACGCAAATAATGTTGAATTTTTTTAAAGTAATTTATTCGAGTGTAAAGAAAATCCGCTACAACCCAAAAATTATCCAATGTTTTAATATTTACACAATTCAGTATTCACACTATGTATGCAATTCACGCAAAAACAAACTCGGCTATACCGTAAAGAAAAGCGTCGGCGCGTCTTAAAGGTTTCTTAAAAGTGCTCAGTGACGCCGATAAATCACGAGAAACAAACCTATTGGGTAAAATTATGAAAATTTCGCTCCATTTCATGCGGCGGTGCATACACTTGTCTACCTCTATTTCTCTCTTTAACCTGTTGAAGCCTTCGCCGCCAGTAACTTTGTAATTGTAGTCTCGCGTGCAATTTCTTGAGTTTTTACGAAAAAAGAAAAACGTAGCCGGGGCCACGCCGCACAATTTGCACAAGTAAGCCGATTGTTGAATCACCGCAGTTTTTTGCCCCATGTTGTAATACAGTAATAACAAATGTTGCGTGTCACGATTCATTGTCTATATGCATTATGGCTCGCAATATGGCAATGGACGGATTCCGATTAATCCGTGTTGCGATAATAGATAATAATTAGGTTATTGCTAAATTCGCCGCGTTTGATTTTGAGAGAAATGTAATTATATTATATTTTGTAAATTGCGTTTAACTTTTGATTGCACGGCGAATATTAGTTGCGAAATCAATGACACTAAGAAGTTAAACAAGTTGACGTTAAGAATGAGAAAGAGTACTTAATCGATATATAACCTCGATGTTGCAAACGTAACAACGAATTAGCAATAAAGCTCCATTACTTTTATGTAATTATAGAGATGGATATACATAGTAATTTCCGTCATAACCCACTTTCGATGACCCTCTGTTCGACATAATTTATTACATAAAAATGAGTTGAATCGTAGCGTAATAAAATGCATAAACATCATTGAGTAGTGAAGAAAAAAAAGAAGAATAGGCGCTGAAAATATGGTTAACTTTTAAATATTAATACAGCTTAAAAATTATATGTTTCGATAACTTCGACAAATGTCATTTGCTGGAATACACATGTCAACATTAACTATACAAGGTATGCTAAAGGTTGTATTGATTGCAGTTCATTATCTAAATATGCAAACACATGTTTTTCAATGCTACGTTAAATGCCTCTGGAGGCATAATAAGTTAAACAAATCATAACTTCAATGTGGCTGTAAATATTTTTCTTAATGGATTGTAATATTTGCTTAAAACTAATTATGCATAATATATATGAAATATATTTCATTGGGATTTCACATACAATGTGAAATAAGGAAACTTGTAACGTTCAATCGGTTAGCGATATACAAGCAATTTTCTTTTATTAATCCTGCTCCAATGCCAAACCACATTTACTCAACTTGTATCATCCCACAACTTTACTCTTTCTGCACACTTTAAATTTGTTTTTCTCATACCGAGCCAACCATATGAAAACGATTACCTGCGCGAGTGCAATCGAGTGCATATCGTATAATACAGATTTCCTTCGCGGCATATCTAACGTAGCCTTCCACTTAGTCCTTGCATTATCAAAACCTTATTTCAGCACGTGATTAATAACGAGAAAACCGACATTTCCATCGCGTGCGAAACACGAAATACTATGGGATATTTCAACGAGGAATCATGCAAAAATATTCGCGAGCCGGAGAATAAAAGGCACAATAAACATCGGACATTTGTTTCGCGCGAATGGAGAATTTTCCATGTTGCGCCACTCCATTTCAATACAATCGAAATGTGCGAAAGAGAACAGTGCAGCAGCCCGGGGAATATTAGACTTTGAAATTTTTCTTTATGCGCTTCGCTATGGGGTTTCTCTGTATATTTGAATTTCGATCGTCCGGGGACGCGTCGTTGCTGTGTTTCGCGAAAAGAATAATATACAGTTTGGCAGTGCGACTTTCTCGACTAATCGCCAAAGTACTCGGTGTCTTAATAAATTTCGTGAATGATTTCGCTTTTCTAAAAACTGCAAAAGACATTGTACCCGGTTAATATTAAAAACGTCCTAAATATCTTTTTTTTAGTTTAAAAGGATTACAAAGCATTTTCTACAATTTTTTTGTTTCATTCTCATTAAGATAATAATCAATTTTAGCTTTACCGATAATTATCCCAAAGCCGGCACTTCGCGATCAGAAACGTTTTACGTAGAAAGAAGTAAAAAGTAAGCTTTTTAACACGCGTTAACAATAGATTCATTAGCAACGAATGTCTGGTCTAGCAACACCTGCCACATACACACACACAGCACCCACACATATATACCTGTGCATATGTATAGACTATATATTATACCCTCTGTCCCAACAAAGAAATCCATTTCCTCGCCATCACTAATCAAAATCACTCGACACTTTAAACTTCACTCCAAACATCACTGTATAATAAACGCAACTAAACTACTGATCGACGAACAAAAAAAAAAAGAAGAAAAGATGAAATACACTGAACACAAACATAGAAAGAGAGAGAGAGAGAGAGAGAGCGGTCGACAATAGTAGAAACTCACCATTCGACGGTACACCTGTTACGAGGGGTTGTAACCAGGCGTCGATCCAGCACTGGGTTAATGCATATACGCGCGTGGCACGGTATATATATCGCTAAGCGAACGGGGTATAGAAGAAACGAAGAGAAGAACGAAGAGAGAGAAAGGAGCGGTACAAGGAACGGCAACGTAAAAAAGGAACGGGAACAAAAAAAGAGAGGGCGATCTCTGGTGGCGCGGGTTCGCGCCTGGCCCGCGGACTCCCGTTGACTCACTCTCTCTCTCTCTCGCGCGCGCGCGACTCGCTCGGTTCGCTCGGACGCGCGACCTCGTTCACAATTACAAATAAATCGATACCTCCCACCCACCTCCTCCCTCTCTCTCGCTCCTTCTTTTCCCCCCAACGCAATATATCTTTGCTCATGTACGTGGAGTTATACACACACACGTAATACTGGACATTAGGGTCTAAGTGTGTGCGTGTGTGTCAGGGGGTATACGCACTGTATATATATACCCGAGACCTCTCTTCTTGACCGATTCTCTCTTCTCTCTGTACACTTACGTTCCCCCCCCCGACAACTTCAACTCGCCTTTAACTTGCGAGCGCGATATGTGTGTGTGTGTGTAAGCGTGATACTCTTGTATGTTTTCCTAACTTTCATCCGATCTAATGCACGGCTATAACTCGTTTAATTTAAGTATGATACCTTACGCTGGAATATGCTCAATTGATTTTTAAGACAGATATCTGTTGCTCCGACCCTTAGCGTCGATGAAAATCCCATTTGTCGTACAAAACGAATAAATTCGCTTCCTTTTTTTTAATTTTCCTGTAGAATATTTTTGAGAAGAATCCCTTTTTATTGAGAGAAGAATATATCGAAACGTAGATGGAACGTCCAGGTGTGGGTGTGTGTATGCGCGCGTCGGCAGGTGTGCGAGGGCGTACGGACAAGTGGGTGGTGTTAGGGTCGAGCGCGAGTCTTCTATATCCCCTCGCAACTACGTATACCATATATAGACCCCTCCGCATCACATATCATATATACGAGAAATCTATAGAATGTCGAAATGGTGGGATTATTCGTATGTGATGCGAGGGAAGAGGTTCGAGTAGCGAGACATCAGATGGCGACAGCTATAAGGGGGATGCGTCCCCAAACGTATACATAAGTCGTAAACACACACACACACACACACAACCGATTCTTTCTTTGTACAACGATATTTGTCGCGCTCTCTCGCGCCCTAAACACGCGAACTTTTCTATTTGCGTGAATCCGGTGCTTGTCCGCGAGTTGATTATGCGCGTAGATCCGCGAGTCTGTTTGTACACGATGATGCGCAACAGCTGATGATGGGGAAATCGATGATTCGGACAGTCGATCGCGTGCGCGCCGCCGGGCACAGTTGCGATTTATGTTTACTTACTGATGGCGAAGAGATTGACTCTCTGAGGCTCTCGTGCTGGGAAAAAAGTCCGCGCGGTCAACGTCGTGCGACGCTTAGATATATTGGGACTGGATAATTTTCCCCGTGCTCTCCCACCTCTGCTCTGCGCTACTGAAAATAATGCATTTTTTTTTGCTGATTTATACCTGTTCCTTTTTTATCTTTTCATAGAGTTTACATTCTAGTTATGTACTTTTATAAGAGTATAATTGTAGCATGAAAAGTCATTCTATCTTTGTCGAAATTTAAAGTATAGTATACCAAAGATTATTTTAAATTAGTTCTAATCGTATGCAGGTAAACCGTTTTTGTTACACAGCAAAAAGTAGCGGTCGGTATGCAGTTTGTTATACCGATTTTTCTCGAAAACCAATCAACTACTGCATTATTGTTATATTTGAAACAAGAGTTATTTATCATTGTCTAACGTGTACTTTTAAAACGCGTTCTGAAAGTTTACAGAAAAAAAAAAGGTATCATCTAATATCGAAACAAATAATACAATCCCCCGAAAAATCGTCGCGTCATCGATCAGATAGAAACAGTTCAATCAACTTTTTCGCAGCAAATTCTTTCTTCGTATATCCACTGTACAAGTATCCAACTTTTGATCAGCGGCCCAATCACTCACGCCCAGTCATTCCAATTAAGTATCCCAGTCTAAATTCATTATATCCACCAGCAGCTGCAATCCACCACGAGTGCACACTTACTTTACAATCGCCGATTCATCAGGATCAGCTCTCCTATATCTCCCAGGAATCACAGGTACACCGATAAACGAGGCGCGCAAATAGCCAAGAGACCGCGACACTTCGAGTACGGTGAGGCGCGAACGGCACGACAACTTGTATACCGATGCTGCTTCTGGCGTAGACTGCAGGTCCCGAGCTGGTGCTGCTGGTGCTGCACTTGCCGATCGCGCGCAAGGAATCGTCGAAAGGGGTATTATGCAAGTATGGAGGTCGACGCTGCTCTCGAGACACCCGGAAGCACTTTCTTCTCATCGATGCGTTGCTTGCACTGTGCTGCTGCTGCTGTTTCTGCCGTTTCTGCTGCTGCTGCTGCTGGTGCATGTGCAAGGTGAGAGTAGTCGCGCCGGATAAAAGTGAGAGTAGTGCAGCGCCGCCGGATACAGTGTGTCTGTGTCTGCTCTGTGTGTGTGTGTGTGCTGGATGCGAATACTGGCCCACTATAGCGCGGCACAATATTTTGTGAATAAGATCGACCACGCGAACGCTTGTTGTTTTCTTTTTTTTTTGCTTTATCTATATCTACCACCTCGATAGTATATATATAGGTGAGGTGCAGCGGTCGTTTGGTCTACGTTGCTTTCTGCATTGGGCAACGGATTGTGTATGGCAAACGTAAATCGTTGCTTTCATTCAAACGTTTTAGCGAGAAATATTCGTATAGGTTTTTTTGGTGATGGTACAAAAAAAAAGTTTTGAGATAACATTATAGAAGTATGCTTTGAACATCCAGGAGTTGATATATGCTATTTTAAAAAAATGTTTCTGCGTGTGTGCACTGAGAGAAAAGGTGTCTTGTATTAAATGATCAGTGTATTTACAGAACCATTAACGAATATCACTTATATTAAATACGAATTCATTTATCATAAAGCTCTGACTAGTTCTTAACTGTTAACGTACATTTGGATTTAATATTAATCCATCGGGTAGTTGCTATAAGTGATAAGAATATTTAATAGTTAATGAATATGTATTACAACATATTTCAATTAATTTGTATTGAGACTAAAATTTAAAGTTAAATAAAATATTAAATGTATTACATTGCGTGTCTATTTTATTAGAAAACCAAAGTAATATTATATTATAAATGCCTATTTCGATTCCACAAAGAAATGGTATATTTACAAAAGCGTGAAAAGTACAATATATAGAGGTCAGAGAGAGAGAGAGAAAGAGAGCACGGAATGCGACTCGTGTATGTACCGATCGATATCTTCGGAACTATTGCACCGATTATGATGAAACTTAGTTCAACAGTTTTGTTTCCTTTTAAAGATGAAACGAAAGAAAGAATTATAACAATAAAATTCATATATTTTTTTTAATTTCGATTTTTCGATTTTTGAACATTGTGATTTTCAATTTTTATTACTCAAATCTACATTTTAATTTTATAATTGATAATAAATCAGATAGATTTTTTATTATTCTTCAACCTTAAACAAGAAATATTAGATTATCTTACACAAGTGTCGTTAATTGTTATTTACAAAAAAGTAACAATATCTATGTAAATTCATATTTTTTAAATAAAATAAGATATCTTCATAAAATTTTGACCAGTTGTTTATTGAGATAAGATCTCAATTCATTTAGTCATTTTATTGAGTAGTTTTCAAAGAAACAAGCATATTTAGTGAAAAAAATCGGTTTTCGTTCGTATTCGATAATTTGACTAAAAATCGTTTTATAGTTGTAAAAACTTGTACAAAGCTTGATTTTAACTATCTCTTGGGCAAATTCTTGTATGGAGAAAATCGAATGATCTGCTCAAAAAATATTTCAGTTTTAGAGTTTTTATTAAATTTTTGAAACCGTGATAAAACAATATCTTTGCAATCGATTTACTTTAAATTTGGTGGGCAAATAGTCTTAGTTATAGAGAATATTTCTGTGAATTTTTATTAACATTTGTTGATAAAGTTTAAAAATAATTTTTTTTTTATTATTTATTCTGTCTTTTTTGCAATCACGATAACTTGAATAAAAATCATTTTGTCATTCCGTTGAATAAAGTTGGATGATAAAAAATTTATAGAATATATTTGAAATTTTAATAATAATTTAAATTTAAAAATAATTAATTATTATTTATGAATAAATTATATGTATGATATATATTGGAACAGATAATTAAGTTTGAGTAAGCTAAGTGGCAATGAGCTGGCAGTGTTTTTTTTTTGTATTGGGATCATATAATGTACATCGCAATACAAAGTATAGAATTTTTTAAGTAGCCAAAAAATATCTTTCTATTATTGTAATTTCTTTTTTATTTTATTATACGAGAGCCTTTTATTTTTAGATCAAAAAGTTTTATATACAGCAATATGCATACCATTATATTATATAGGTTGTAAATAACAGTCGTTTATTATTATATACATCGATGTAATTTGAGAAAATAGTGGCCATTGCATGGTCTTTAAGGTTAGCGTTATATCCGAATGGGTCACCAAGCAGAGTGGAATAGCCCATTCCGTTAACAATACGACCTATGCACTTGACGGACAGTATCGTTTTACTCGCGAGGATTAAACGCATGAATTTAGAATAGAATTCGCAAAACGTTTCACCAAATTTAGCACTAATGCTTTCTTAACCATTTAAATATAGCAATCGTCGCAGGAAAATACTTGAATTTGGAAAAATGTATACAGCTTATCCTGTAAAAAAGAAAGAAGCAAGCCTGTGTATACTCGTTACAAGGCGACACAGGTGGATTGTTGGGCGGATATTGTCGGCCGAAGAGTAGATATAATGCAAAAGGAGCTTGCACGCGCGCACGTGCGGCGTGTGTCGTCGGGCTTTCGCGAAGGATCTGAGGAAAAACGGCTTTAATCCACCCTTCTGGTACCAAAGAGCGGCTTAAGTGCGATCGCGATATTGTTCCCTCCAAAGAGCCCATATAATACACGCATATTATCCGAAGTTGCGCTACACACGTACCTTTACAGCGTCTTCTTTTTTCTTCTTTCGCTGCAGCAGCTGCTTCTCGCTTATCTACACTTTCGAGTGGGCGAAACAATTATCCGGTGTGTCTCTCTTGTGTTAACGCAAATCAAGCTGAGAAAAAGCAATTTGCTTTTTCTGTTACGGACGGATTGCTGACGACGATGCACGGCTTCTGCTTACGTTGATTCCTCGCTCGGGATATTTTAATGTACTCCTATTAGGAGATTTCATTATGTATACGGGGGCTTGGAAACTTGATTAACAGTAATCTCGTGAATTCTGCTTTCGTTAAATCTAATGAACTGATTTAAAAAATAAAGGGATTCGCGTGTTTCTGAATCACGATGATTTTGCAATCCTTTATTATCAAACAGGTGCAGTATGTTTTTATCGCCATGATCAAAGAATTCCGAGTTCTCGTGTCAATGTTCGATGAATATAACGTCATGACAAATTTTTTTAATACACGAATAACAATAAATAAAGAGATTTATTGCACTTAACATTGCGCGAGATTTAATATTTCATGTCTAAAGAATATATGTTTAATGCTTGGAATAATAACTATGATGCGTGGATAGGTCATAAATTTAACTTTTTACGAGACACTGGTAAGTATCGTTGGTGCTTTAAATTTAGTTTAAACGTCTTATAACTATGAAGAGTTATTGTTTACATCGACATCGAGATAACTATGTATCATTTTCATACTAAATTGTCTTTTATGAATCTCGAACGCGGGAAACCAACTTTTTAACGACGGCGACAACTTTTCTCGAATATTTGATTAAAAATTTGCGCTTCTATTCTCTTTACACAGGAGCGGGAAAATGTTGTGCAAAGTAATCTTTCCTATTTTTAGTCATATTTATTCAGCTACATCTATTTATACCTAAATTAGCAAACTTTCCAATCGTTTCTCAGCGACTCGTTTCAATAAAAGATTTGCACAAAGTTAATCTTCAATGATTCATACAAATATTTGATTAAACTTCACAACCAAAGATCTAGATTAAATATACAATTTTGAGATTCTCACGATAGAGCGGACAGAAAATTAATCGCGCAAAAATTTCTCAGCTATCAGCAAACTCCAATTCTATGAAACGATACAAATCGGCGTAACACGTATATTCAAGTTGACGTGCAAAAATTTCCACCGACTCTTCTACCCTCTATAGCTGTTAAAATCAAAAGTTTCAAGCCCGTCGAGCATTGAGTCTATCTATCCTCGTAACCCGCCTAATTATTGTAGTTCATTCGAAACTCCAATTGCGGAAAAAATGTCAACCAGCTGACCATGCGCCACTTTTACTTTTTACGGAACGTCCGAATAAATTAGCAACTCGGCTAATGTGGCTAATGGCCAAACGACTCGAGGCATTATCGCTTTTTATCCCTGCCTGGACTTATAAGACTGCAGTGTTTGATGGATATTCGCGTATGGGGGGAAAAGATTCCGTTCGTTCTACTTTTGCTCGCGATACACATAAAATCGTCTGCCGCGTAATATCCAGTATATATACATGACGTGTATAATAGTCTTGTTTTATGAATCGTATAATTGCGAGCGCCGAGAGTGTAAAGTGCGCGGGAAATTTTTGCATGATGTTTCGTATACGTAAGATGCACGTGTGCAGATTATGTACGAAAATATGCGAAGGTACGAGGAAAAGGGATTATTAGAGTTTAATCCGTTTGACGCATGACATGTCCAATGTTCACCGTTTATCGGTGCAAATGTGACTCATTTAAAATCTGATCAACTGTAGTCGTTATATTGCTAAAGGTCGATTCCGATCGTTTTATTCTAATATTTTCAAAATTGCTGATTGATGCTCGAAAGCTTTTCAATAAACGAAGATTCTTCATCCCAATAAGAAAACCAAATAAACATCAGCGTATCGAAATATTTGCCTAAATAACATTGAGAAAATCGATCGCACAACGAGTAACCGCGTAAGAAGTAACCGATTCAGCGGGTTATATATTATACGTTCAAAGCCGCGGAGCATTAAAACCTGCCTCGATGGTCAAGATTAATAAGGAACCGAAGCCAACGACGCGTTTCATAATCCTCGCGAGCGCGTATATGTGTGTGTAGGCTTGGCTGCTCTTGCCGCGACGATGGCATTATGTAAAAAGAGGCGATACCCGGCGAAAGAAGAAAAAAAAAAAAAAAAAGAGAAAATTATAAACGAACGACAAACTCCCGACTTTCCTTTCGCTTCGGCAGCTCTGCTGCACGTGCAATTTCTCCCGCGCCTGTTTCGCATACTTTACGCGTTGCTCTAATTTGTCCCTTCCCAAATTTACAATGCGCAGATATGCGAATTTGTATATACTGTATTTATTAATTGTATGTATATACGCCAGATTAAGGAGAACTAAGAAACAAGCCAAAAAAGCCAATCGACGCGCAAGCGTTCGCCCATTCTGAATCACAGCAACAAAATTAAGCGAAAAATAATATTTTTGTGTATACGAACGCTGAGCGGATGCGTATCGGAGGAGAAGTGACTCGCGGACCCTCGAAATACACCGATATTATACTTATAAGCGGGAGAACAATATTTACGCGAAGTGCGAGCGAACGGATATCTTCGCGAGAAAGCGACTGAACCGAATAATTTATCATTGATATATATAACAAACGACTTGTGGGAATGGTGTAATGCGACCGCGAGTGTTATAGCGGCTATACGAGAGATATGTCGTCTGTGTGTTATGCCGCGATTATTGGCGATCGAGTGTGAATTTTTCGGAACCCGCTCGCGACGCTTACCACGAATTTGATTTTATTAGCGGACTCGAGCGCGCCGTGAGGCTGCATGCACGCGATCGGTCGATTCGATTTTCAGAGGCATGACTCAATCAGGGACTGCTGCTGCTACGAACTTTTATATAGAGTGCGTGCGTGGCTCTTGTCGCATTCGCCAAATGACCCGTGAATTTTCCCGCGATTTAAATGGATGATGGTTTTTTTTAAGGTTCGGGTGAAAACCCAGTGCATCATTACTGCATTGCTCGTTCTTATTGTGATTGGGGATATTACTAAGATTTTTTTGAAATTATGCTTGTCAGTTTGATAATGTTCATTTCTGACTGAAAACTGTTATTTTGATGTATTAACGTTTTCGAAAAACAGAAGATCTGAATTTCGTTGAAACAATTTTTCTAACTAAATGCTTCAAGTATCTCTTTCCGCAAACGGATATTCGGGAAATGAGAATATAACTGATTTATAATTTTATAACAAACACCGAATAGATAAATTAAATAGTTTTAGCATAAAATTATTGCTTAAAAACTGATATTTGCTTGGTAACGTACGAACTGCAGGTAAAAACGGGACTCCAAGACACATGAAAATTGTTTTGCACGTGCGTAGTAGGTACTTATACTCCAATACGTAAGCGAAAATAAAAGAAAAGAGATTCAAGACCATTTCTTCATAAGTATCATTTAGCGCGAGTTTAGCGCGAAGTAATGATCTCTAAAATTATCATGCTACCTTTTCACGCTTATTGCGTAACAAAAGCAAGTTATTTTAAGTAAATTTGTATATTATAATACCTAGTGATTGCGGTATGTTGAAAGTAATAGAACACGCATAAAGATTGGTCTTACTCAGCAAATTGCTCCATTGGTAAAACCCAAATTTTGAACCTCGGTATCGAACCTTCGATTCCCGGAAAGACTGTAAAGCTGTTAAAACTGCAGATGAGTATCGTTTCTCAAAATCATTATATCATCGTGCACCAATTGAAATTCGAAAAGCAGCTTCAACGAACTCCGATGTATTCGAACTAAGTATCGTTCATCACGTGCCTATATACTCGATACATTAAATTCGAAATTTATCAAGTAAAACATTCAATTTGCTTCCCTGTTAGCTTTAACATTTTTTTTATATTTTATATGTTTATACAGAACTTGAGCTACGGCAGATTATGTAAGTCAATATCTTTTATTTGAAAATAACCGGTTCCTCGAGCATCACAAGAATGCTTTAACGCGAAAAATCGCATAACAATTATTTACAGATACTGTCTCACGCCAGTTATTTATTCTCAATATAAAAGCGCGATTAGTTTAAATCGAACCGCACGGAACTTTATCCATGTGAAAAAAGAATTATCCCCGGCTTGTCAAATTTATAACCTATTTTTGCCTGCCAAATAAAAAGAATTCAATCCAGTTATACGCACATATTCTCAAATAATTATCGCTCCTTAATCGGGAAATCAGCCCCCAAAAAAAAAATAACGAAACTCGTTTACACGCCAAAACGTCGCTTTGTCGCAAGGAAAAAAAGAAAAAGCCGCGCTAATTAACCGATCTTCCGAGGTCCGATCGACGATAGCGTTATAATCGGCGTCGGTGTCCGATAGCCGGCGCACTTTCTCGCTACACACTCATCAGATCCGCCATACCGACTCGTCACGAAACGAACCAAGAGTAAAAGCGCCGCACATACACACACAAACACAAGCCCACACGCGAGATAATTATGCGGCGCTCGCATTATTATTATTAATGCTCTCTCTCTCTCTCTCTCTCTCCCGCGCGAGCAATCGATTATACACACGTATGTATACATGTATACACGCAAGTGTGGTCGCGCGCCGATTCTATAAATAAAAGGGTTTCGGCTATTTATAAGCGCCGAGTGACATCATCGCCGGCTGCTGTTCTGCCTCGCTGCGATAAGAAAAAAATATGAGAAGCTGACCGCGTCGCGTCCGTCTCTGTGCCTTCCACGTGTGTACGTGTGTGTGTATTATAATGCGGAGCTGACCGAGTGAGCGAGGATGAGTTTGCGGAACGCCGCTGATGATGAAGCGCGACTCATGCGTGGGTGCGGACTGATGGCCGATTTGTTCTATGGGAATATCGTAGCTCGTTTGCGAAACGATGATTGGGGGGTTTTTTTTCTCCCCGAATGCAGCGACCGTGAGGCTTTTTCTTTTCGGACGCATACTTATATGTGTACTTGCCGATAAGTTGTGTGTACCGATATACCTACTATCGGTAAGCTATATAGTGCAATTTAAGTGTGTAGCGAATTTATAAGCGTTACGATAAAACAGGATCTCGCGAAGCGGTTAATAAACAGTTACTTTGACGAAGCAATGTAAATTTCGATCGATGACTAATGGCTCAAAACAAACAAATTGTGCAACTTATATTAATAAAAGAAAATTTTGATAATTTATGCTTCTCGAATTATTTTCAGCTTTAATAAATGCACGGAAGGTCGAAATTAATTGTAAATAAGTGTACGATTAATGTGTCGTTAACCTGACGTAGTAACGAAAAGAAAAAAATGGGATGTTTCGATAAAATACGATGATAAAGTAAATGGTGCGTGGCGACTGGCGTCTCCATTGGTCAGTGCGACCAAATAGACGAGCTGTGTCGCAATATTTCCTCTGCAGTGCTGATTACAATTGATTTAGAGGCAGCTTTGAAACTGTACGTTATTCATGTGCATTGTGATATGTTAATGTTTTTCGTAAGAAGTTTCGTTTATAGTTCGGTGTATAAATATAAACTTCGTATAGAATAAATTTTTTTTTCGCTTTCTTTGATCAGTAGAATATTATATTATTATTTCTATACTATGCTTATGATCTACATAGATAACATATAATTGAAGCACTTAGTTTTGCATTTATGAATTCCTTGGCTGATCATCGAATAATTGAAAAAAAGTATATCTTTGTATTTTCTTTTGTTAATCGGCTATAAGAGCCGATAAAATCGTTCCCCAATTGAAAAATTATATAGCTAACGAGTTTTTCTAATAATTTTTATTAATTCGTCAAAGGTCAGAAACTCGTTCGAATCTTTCGCGTTATCAAGAAAAATGATTTTATCAGTACAAGCTGTAATCGTCCTACGTCGAAAAAAATAAACTAATCTCGAGAGCTGCCGTACGGCAATCGATGAACTTCGATGCACATGACTGACACGGCGCGTAGTGCGAATTAGATTCCAAAACAGGCCAATTCTCTCAATCTGGCCGATTAAACTTAATTTCATCGTGAGAACTCGGTGGTGCCTAACATATCAAACGGAACGAATGGAATTTCACTCTTAGCAAGTGGAATTTTACTCCAGCATTGGCCCATATGTCCGAAAGTTTCTTTCTCATGTACGATGTAGATTGCATCTCTCGTCGGCAAGCGGTGGGAGCGAGATACGCGTATAATATACGGAGGAGGAGAAGTGGCTGAAAACTGACCTTCTCTCTCTCTCTCTCTCTCTCTCTCTCTCTCTCTCTTTCTCTCGCTCCTACTTTTCCCTGATTTATTGCTCTGCGGATCGACGAGACGCGGCTTCTCTATCAAAGAAAGTACGTGATCGTCTCCTCTTCGATTCTTATTCTTCTTTTAATCTGGCGAAACGAGGGACGAGCGAGTGTCGATACGCGCGCCTAATCTATATAGTGTCCCCGTTTATCGGCCGCAAAACCAAGATTTACAGAAATTTTTTATTCTCCCCCCCGAACATTTACATAATTCCCCCAATTAGCTTCTTCTTTTTTTTGTGGCCGTGAACCGCAATTCTCTTTTTTTTTCGCTGATTCATTTGGAAAAATTTGAATTATCGTACAGTGACGACAGCGTCGTTGCGGCGACCTGCACTACGTCTTTTACCGCGTGTTTTCAACACTTTATAATCAGCAGGCGGTTTTCGATAATTTCACGATAAAACGTACAACTCGACTGTATTATATCAGAAAAATGATACAATTTGTTTTCTACAACCATTGTCACAGTCCCCGTGTCTGTACACTTGAGAGCAAGATGAGCTCCATCGATAGTGCAAAGTACGTGAAAATTTTTATCAGCTCTACATTGAGCACAAACACTGCCTCAGTAATATACAGTAACTTATCCGCTCCTCATTCTTAACACAGCGATATTCGTGTGTCTTACAACATACATGCGGGAATAACGTGCGGAGCTCTGATATACATAACTGTATCCTACAGAAAAACTTAATTAATTCCGTCAAAACGCCCCCAAGTACGTTCAAAGGTCGTCGCGATCGAATAAAAAAAAAGCGAAGAAGCGAAAAGAGTAAAATGTGTGTTATCTATACAGTTAGCGAGAGTCAGCCGGGCGTTCTTTCTCGGAACCATTATAACAGCGAGGAGCGATACATCGCGCGTATACTCTCATAAAGTGTGATGGGCATACGTATACGTGGTCGGGAAGAGAGGCGTGAACTTGACTCGCGACCTTTTTCGACAGAGAGAGAGAGAAAAATCGTGATCGAGAGACCAGCAAAATTCCTGAGAAGAGTCTAATTTTAGAGCCGCGCGCGCGCGTTTAATGTATTACTATACCGATTATAAATCTCATCTCGATTTCTTCACACACGCCTGCACGAGGCTGTGAAGCTTCTCGTCGTCACGCGATCTCCCGCGTGCCGAGCGTTCCGCGAGCGTTTCCATTATGGTAATACGGGGACGACCGCGTGTACAAAACGTATGTTAACCGCGAACACGCTCAAGTGCACACGTACGCCCGGCAGTTTCGACACCCGTTTCGCTTATTTCTTTCCTTTCGGGGAATCACACTATACATATATGTATCCCCGCGCAACTCGCCCGATCGGCCCACTTAATCCTTATATTTCTCATTCTCGCGCAACACTTCTATCTTTCTTTCAATTTGACATTAGAAATTTATGTTGAACGATAAATTATTATATTAGCGATTTTCTTTTGACGTCAGTGATTGGTATATTCTTTATTACGAAACCTTGACGAAAGTATATTATCTCATCGTCATCATCTCCCGATCGATAATGAATCGTGCGGAACCCACATGCTATAAAAATAGCTGCTATATACTATTGAAAAGAAAGAGAGAAGAAGGAAAAGAAAAAACCGAATCTCCAAGTCGATACCATGTACGAAAGGACGCGCGCGATCGGCGCTCTTCCGTTTTTACTACTTACTACTGCTACGGGCCGAATTCCGCGTATCGGTCTCTCTCCTCTGCGCCCACGAATCGTTCGGCCCGGGGTTATTCCCAGACGTTGCACCATCCGCACCGACTTTGTCTCGAATAGGTGTATAGCTGGCGGAAAGGAGAGAATCCGTACGCGGGAAAGGAAGATCCGCGAACGTGTATCATACGGATCGAGAGCGAACAAGTTGGAGATTAATTATGTGTCGCGGTGGATGGTGAGTCGGGATGAATTTCGTGCATCGACGAATCTGTATCAATTGAATGAAAAGTGAAGCGATGAATTTGCACGCGCGTGTTTCGAGTTTGGAACGTTGTTCGTCCTGGGTGTTGGTCCGATACTTTGCCAATATTGTTAAAAGTGCCGATGACCAGCAATTATAATACAAGTTTCTGTATATAACTTGTTAAACGAATGATTTACTTTTTATTATACTTTTCATTTCTAAATAGGATGCGGAAATTGCGTTTGATAAATTTGCGATGTTTTTTTTAGATTAACGATAAAGGATTTAACGGGAGAAAGCGTAGATCAAATGTGCCAAAGTGCAATTTTAATTTCACGCGATGTTTCGCCATGTTTCGTCAGTTTTTGAAACGCACCCGAGTATAGGTCCTGAAATATTCTCGTCGACGCAGTTTTTGGCACGTCACGAGAAACCGTGAGTTTATCGCTCGCCCGAGAGGCTGATTTAACATCCACGTTTGCTTTCACAATTATCGCTACGCTTAAAGCTTGAATCTTTGTATACGGTGCCTCGAAACACCCACTGCACCAAGATGCTAATCATTTCGTTAATCTCGATTCTAATTTTAGAAATATATTAACGAAGCGCTCAGGTGAAAAGCCTCGACATTACTTTAGAACAAATTAAAAATCTGAACAACCTTTGGCGCACTTCGTATAGGAAAGCGGCCTATAACATGTGATACTTCACTTTTTCGGATATTACGTGCATAAATGCGTTTAACGGATTTGCTTGATGGGATACACATCATTGCAGAGAAGAAAAGAAACGAAAAATTGTGATTCGATTGATTTTTTTTTTTGTTATTCATTCGGTCAACTACACGATGCACACTTCCATACGTAAAAACGATCATGGCGGTATCGAGTGGATTCTGCATAATTTTCAAAACCGAGTGAAATGACTCGATCGCCGCAACGTCATATTTATGTCTATATGTGTGTTAAACACGTCTTAGGCAATTTACTTATTCAAATCCGGATACGACTTTATTTTAAATATAGAAAAACCAAAGAAGCAAAAATCAAATACGAAATTGATGCATGCGACCGTAGGCGATGACGCGAAGATTAAAAAGTAACACCTTTAGGGAAATCTGGTCTCGTGTAGGCGCGACGGCACACGACCACTAGCAAAAACTTCCAGTCAAAGGGTGTATAATAATAATCGAACAGAGCTTTCCGATGCTGGCAAAACGCGTCTCCGTTCCGATTGGTCCAGATTTATAATTGCATACAAGAAAGATCCGTTATACAAACGGGTTAACGATGAACCGCTGAAAAAAAGGGGACAGAGAGCGAACCCTCGTGAAAGAAAATGCCGCCATTACGACTCGCATTGTCATATTCCTAGGAAATCCACTAAACGTCGCGGACTTACAAACGGCCTTTTTTCCGCCGCCGGGGTGACCACCCACTGAAGAATTTCCATGATTATACCGCCTCTCGCTCTGTCTCTCTCTATCGGCGCCTGCAAACCACATTATACTTACTCGTCGCGAATTTCATCCGTCGAGTGTCCATGACCCTTCCTCGCGTTCGCACTCGTCCTTTGCCTCCATTCTCTCTCTCTTTCTCGTTCCCTCTCCTACCCCGAAATTCTCGCGGCGTCTACGTTACTTTGATCACGTATCGGTCGTTCCCTGGAAAGCCGAGACAGACCGCGTCGACCGCAGCTCGTACAGACGTGCACAAAAGGACCTCGCAGACATCGGCACGCAACGCGTTCGGCTCTGATTTCCGGTTGTCCCACGGGACGCGATCCGCTTTTAGGGCCGCCACGAGATGGAACAACCCTTAGGGGCCTGTGTATATACCTGCAGCCAATTCGTGTGTATATTCCATCAGCTATTCCCGGTATCGGCACGAGGCACTGCGAGCTTTTGTTCGTTCCTCGCGGCTCCGATGATGCGTGGATAATTGAGAGCGGCGGAAATCGTAAATTTTTCAGGACGAAATCGTTGCAGTTAGCGGAATGCAGCTATCGTGATGGGCCCTCGACAGGCTTAAATAAGGGGGTTGGGTTAGACTCATTCGCGGCGTCTGGAAAGCGGCGAGACGGTGATTTCGCTTTTTTGCTCTGTCTTTTTCGAGGTGATGCATTATACATGCTCGTGCTGCTGACGGTGCTGGAAGAGAGAGGGAGAGTCTGAGAGGAGAGCCGCTCCGTCGCTATTGGTTAATGGGCTATACAGGGACTTTAGTGCTTTTATTGCTGTAAACATTGTTGCGAGGAATGTTGCAGCCGGAACTATAAAAGAATTTTATATATAGAGAGGGATGCCTCGAGTTATACGGCGATTGTCGAGTAAAAAAGCGGGATTTTTCAACAAATATACTATAGCCATAAGCTGTGCATAATGATTTAACGTCGAAAATCATTATATTTCTTTTATCGCAACATTTAATTAGAGTAAAATAAATTGAAGGAACATTGTAATATATAATTAAGGTTTATAAAAAGTGTGAATTATCCTCATTTATACCTTAACAAGTGTACAAAGTTTTATAATGATTGCATTAAACCTTCTTTGTGAGAAAAAAAATGTTTTTTAATGCGTAATTTTTGCCCGCGTAATTGTATTTACCCCCGACGCGTGTGTCAATTCTCAGACGAAATCTCCGCGCGGCGCCGATAACAGATGAAGACGCGTTCGTAAGCCCGTAGACGGATCCGCGGTGACACAATTTCTTCAAATCGGCCGCATTTTCACTCTCAACGCGCATGACGATGACGCGCGCGTGTGTGTGTCGAGAGAGAGATTATAAAATTACGTTATACGACCGATTGCACCTGGCGAATTCCACTACGAGGAATATCATCATCATCATGAAAGTTCGAAAATCCGCGATTGATCAACCGCTTAGCTGGAAAACGAAGAAGGCTGAATTTATAGCTGGAATATCTCGCAGAGTGCAAAAGTTTATTAGCGTACAGCGTTATGTGATTAATCGACGAGTTCTCGTAGTTTTTCTTTTTTCTCGTTGCTGTTAATTCGCTAATAGTACAGGTGATTCATTTCGCTATATGATTATTATTATACAGCGTATCGCGAAGCCTTTCGATACTTCCATTGAAATTATTTATCGTTAATGAGCAAAGAATTCAAATTAAATCTTACTTATATGTATGTAAATAAACGATATATAAACAACTCGGATTTCTTGTGGATCGATAACACAGGCCCAAAAAAAAAAGTATGTGGTTCTGGAATGGAGACAAACTTTTTCTTATGTATTTTTTCCCGCTGAATCCGAATTCGTCAGAAAAAGTAGGGGTACCGCAGGAAATTTTGAAGATAACCTCAAAAAATTGTTTTCGATTCGCACATTGATGAATTTCCACCGAACCTTGGGAATTTCAGTAAAGAGCAAGGTAAAAGATTTCATCAGGACATGAAAGAATTCGAGCGTAGGTGGCAAGGAAACTGGGGCGTGAACATGATGGCGGACTATTGCTGGTATATATACATATACATATATATATATATATATGTATCAAAAAACCGTTTTTTGAGGTTATCTTAAAAATTTGCCGCGGCACCCCTATTTTTTTTGACGAATTCGGATTCAGCGGAAAATACTTTTTTTTGTGGGCCTGTGTAATAGTCAATATTGAGCGATCGCAACTCGACGTGTATAGGATTACAACAAAGTTAGTCGCAACATCTAATGTAAGTGTCGCAATTAGACCGAAGCGTGCACTATATTTTTACATTCCTCGTGAATTATGAAATATACTTCCTGGGTGGTCTCTGCACTGGGATGGCGAATCTCTCCGATATTTATCCGACTTGAGAAAAATATATTGACTTGGCGTTCTTGGCGCAAAAACTCGTGTGTACAGTTTCGTTGACCGATCCGGAAATATCAACTTGAATGTCCTTATTGATAAACACACGTGTTTTGATGACAATCGACGTTGTAATAGAAGTACAGTTTCAGCCTATATGGCTTTAAATTGATTTTTATACAAGTTGAGATTTTATGATAATGATCGAGCTACGATATACCAATTATCGATTACTACGTAGTTATGACATTGTAAAGCGTACATCAGATTGCATCGGATTTCATATGTTTTGAAGGAGCTTAGGACTACTTACAGTACATCTACTGTATTCGAGCTACATACGATGACTTGTCGCGCGTTGGCGCCACGTCGATGTAGCTCAAATCTTTGCTCAAGGATTCGTCATGAACATCGTCATTTCGACCCTTTTTTTACGCACGTCGGATATACACGTATACGCACACACCTTTTCTAAAAATAGAATATATATTTCCATTCCCGGAATGTCAAAAGCGCCTTTCCAACCGCGTCACACGCGTAAAATTTTTCTATACTATCAGCATGACTTGGGTTCTATACAACTAGGAGTAAAAAGTCAACAGCTGAACAAACTTAAGTATTTGATTTACAAAATGATCTATTCATTCGACCAATGCAACTATTTCATCTTTTTTGTTCAGTCTGATTTTTATTTCAAGAGCGTATGAAAAAATGAATGTTGCGAGCTACGCGCGAAAACGGCTTTTTAAATACATTACACGATGGAAAATGTTTATACTATCCTTAATGGAAGAATAATCCGGATTAAAAATTGAAAGTTCTACAGCAAGTGGAAAGATGTAGGTTAAGCTCTCGGTCCTTGGCACAATCCACTCTGCTCTACAAACACATTAGCTTTTATTATAAAATTAAAAAAAATATAGAAGATATTGCTAATTGGAGCATATGACGCGCTTTTATTATGAATAATGCGCAGTAAAAGGCATTTTGCGCGCCTCTCTCCTCGTCCGTCCATACACCATACCGCTAAAACATCAATAACAATGAAGAACGAAAAAAACTCAATGAAAATCCCCAAACTTTATCGTGAATTCGCCAATCACGAGGTGCGAGAGCGACGCGACACGAAGGATCACTCGGAACTTTCGTGATATGTGGACACGTGGCAGTGACACTTGTCGCAGGCCGTATAGCAACCTGTTGCTCTCGTACGCGCAGCATAGAGCGAACAAAAAAGAGAGCGGAACGAAATCCGCGGCGTTATATATTTGCAATGGCATGCGGTACGTAAGTGACGCGACGTAGTCGTCGTCGTGCGAACGCTCGAGATACGATCGCGGTTGTATCGTAAAATAGCTACTTTAATGATGTGTATATATTACGAGCATCGAGTGTGCGTCTTATCGGTCGCGCGCGCGCGTTTATCATCCGTGAAGATGGGAATGTCATAGTTACGTCAGATCGCGTGGAGGATCGCGCAGGCGAAAGGGAAAGCCGTTGTGCAGTTTTCGTATACAAGCGATTTTCGACTGGACACGGAAATAGAATTCCGAGCTATAGACCCACGAGATGTGTGACTGTATAATAGTCATTGACTCATTGTTTCTTTTCGCAATTTTTTTAAAGGGGAGGAAATTAACATTGACATGGTGTGACGCGAGAAAAGGGAGTTTGCAAAGGAACTGACTGTTGGAGCGAAATTTCAGCATTTCAAAGCGCAATATCATTAAAGCGCTAACATATTTTACTATGGGTTTATGAGAGAATTCAATTTCTGGACTTTTCGAGTCTTGCACGTGAGCGAGAGATTAATGTCACTTGGTCAATTTGAAATACTTTGCGACACGACGAATTGGATCTGTATCTCTTTTACATAAATTTCTGAATCGAAGTGCGACCTTTCATACTTTATGCCACTTCATCCAGTTAATTTATGCGTCAATAGATAATAAGAGATTTTATATCGACGTAAAAACCATTATTAAATGAGCGATTTCTGTATATACCAGCAATAAAATCTATTACAATTTCCAGCAGAAACAGTAAATTCATTTTACACTCCATCCACTTTGTGCAATTGAAAATTCCGATATTGTCATACACGCGACTCCGACTACCTCGCAATTTTTTATCTTATATCCCGCGACAATACAGCCTGATGAATTGAAAAAAATAAAAATCCATTTCCGCACCCACCGAAGCGCGTAACACTATCTCAAACACACATCGATTTTCAACAATCATGTTTTCAGCTCGCGCAAAATCTTGTACACTCGAAGCGCAGAAGACACGCGTAAATGTTTAGCGCCGCGCCGCACGCGTCTATTTAGCGACGATCTCGACTCTGTAGAAATCATGCACGAGGAAAATAAACATACGTACGAAACTTTTCCAAATCGATATTGCAAGCTTCTCTCTCTCTCTCTCTCTCTCTCTCTTTCTCTCCAGAGATTACCATGCATCATATTATTTCACTGCCTCGCGGCGGTTATAATTAACTCCGATGAAAAATCGCGTCTGTCAGGTTTCGCGCGACGATCTCGCAGCTAAGCGATAAGGTTTTCGAACCGATAAACCAATGCAACGTTCTGCAATAGTACTTAACTCGAAACTGATGCAGCGTAATTTATTAATATCCAATGAATAGTGAAATTTTTTTTTTCGAAAGTTCGAAGCTTCGAAATTTGAAATTTGACATTCGCAAAAATGAAATTTCCCAACGTTCAACCGGGTAACCCGCGGTATTTAAATTGCCATAAATATCAACGTCAGCTATTACACCCTATATCAAAAAGCACAAAGTCCATCAATCGATCAAATGACGAAATTTCATTGCGGATATTCCACATGCGCGATCGTCCAATATGTATATATAGAAAAGTAATATTACGCAGTTACATTACATTGTCGGAATTGAAAAGTCGACACGACTTATGACCTTCGAAAAACCTTAATTACAACAGCTAAACATAGCCCATCAGTCCAGTCGAAAGTGTCATATGCGCGCGCGTCACCGGGTCGTCGCTGTCTGTGCATATGGGCTTGACGTCACGCGGAGAAATTTCGAATTTGTTCGGTATATACGACGACGACGACGACGTCGACGCGACAAATATACATATATATATATATATGTAGTAGTAGTGGAGCGCGCGCGAGTTTTAAGTGTTTGCCAACAAACGGCCTATATTATGTGAAGAGAGTTGCAAACGAGCTGTTTGATAAAAGGCGCAACTTAATTCGCCAGCCACTGCTGACGCGGTATATACATATAATACACACATGCACGCACACGCTACACATGCATGTGTATTATGCATGTCATAGTATCAATGTGTGTCTATATGTTGCGATAAGATTTCGTTATTATCGGACCGTCGGGATTTCTTTTTGCTCGCGTGTATACACGATGATACGCGTCATTTGGTGCGTGTATTGTGCGAGCGAGAAAAAGACGAGAGCGAGCGCGCGAAGTAGAATCATCGCAGAATTCGCTACGATATGCTTTCTCTGTGATTCGATAGTTTGTTATGGAAAATGTAATTTTGTGCGTATTTTATTATTTTTCAGAATTGGAGGCGTTGAGATGAAGGTGTATTCAAGTCTTGGTTCTGCGACATTTTCTTTCTTATGTATATATGTAATTTCCTGATATATGAGTAAGCGTAATTGCGTAATAAAGCTGTTAATCGATTAGTGAAAAATCACCTTTACTGCACCGAACTACTAAAAGCGATAGTCTCTAGATTATACAAATCTATTGAGTAATATCGATAAAATGAATCACTCGATCATTACCTTTGATCCAACTGAATTTATTCGCAAACTCCCAAAAAATGCAGTATTTGCCTCTTCCCAAACTATCCATTATCTTCTAACATGTGTATATAGACGTACGACGCAATGAAACAAATTAGCATTATATTGTAATTATTCCAGATCCGAACAATAAGGTAATAATAAAGGTATCTGCAGAGACGGAGGCCTCGGATCAAGGTCGCCTACGTACACTTCGGCATTCTGATTTTTCGTGTCCGCTATATACATATATACATAAATTCTAAAAATAAAGCGACAGTCATTGATTCAATAAACATTGATTTTAAAATCTCGCGAACGAAAAGAAAAAAAATGAATATACTCAGCGGGGGCAGCCGCGATCCTCTTTCGCAATTACATCAATTATATAGACTCTATTTATACCTTTGACACATTTCACTTACACGTGTCAGGCGACATGCGCGGGGCTTCGAAATCCATGCTCGATTCGATTCGCACACGCGCGATTTACATTTGTTGCATTCGTGAAAATATATCTGCAGGGTTCGCGTATACACTCGCGTGAACTTGGACCATGACGCGCGGAGATATTTGTGTGAAATTTCGGTTTATTCGATAATTTAACGGCATTTCGCTTGAGGCGCTCAAGGTCGAACGATCATCTTATTTCGTAATCCGAGACGATATCGAAACTCATTGTTTTCGTGTACACATATGTACAACTGTGCGAGCCTCTTGTTGTTTGCGCGCTCATCGCGACTCGTCGACAATTCCAATTTTCTTATACATATATATTAGATAATTTGTACTTTAAACTCGTCTATAGATGACAGATAAGCGAAAAATTACTTGTATATACGCGGTATATAACGAAAATAACTCGGATGGGTTGTCGTGCGAGTCGCGAGTACTAAACAAAAACGCGAGAACACGTAGCTCTAATGTGAAGTAATAGCTTCATAATGACATTTATTCATAATGATTCTTTCGAAGCATGGTATCATTTATTCTTATATATATATATGTGTGTGTATCGCAAGTCAAATTCCACATGACCCAGAAAGAATATATTCCATCGGACCGAGACGAAAAAGCTCGTTTTTCTATAGGCCGGGCGCGATCTAATAAACCAAGCGTATAAGTACGGCTCTCCTAACTACATCGTATATACATGTATATAAGTTTATCATCGGATACCGTGATGCTCGGCGATGCTCGAATAAAAAAAAAAAAGAGCGAAGCTCTCGCGCGACAGGCCGCGATTACACGATCATGTGTGTGTGTGTGTGTGCACAAGAGTATTACATGCAGAGAGGGAGAAGAGAGAGAGAGTAGGCGTCAGTCTCGTCGGCGCTCGCAACAGGTGGCAACTCGTTTCCCCCCTCTCTCTCTCTCTCACGCTCTCGATTATTATTCATTATTACTCTCTTTCTATACTCTCGCTTCCGTTCGCGCGCCAATTTTATCGAAATTTCGCCCTCCTTTTTCGCCGCGTATACAGCGATACTATATAGGACGGGGACGAGCGAGAGCATAGAATCTCTTTTGGCGAAAAAAAAAAAACATTTCGCGCGGCGATAAGAGTCAAGTGCGCGTGATGTAACCTACTCTTGCGAGGGATGGTTATGGGCTTTTGGGATTTCGATATTGTATATATATATGTGTGCATGATGGACGACAGCTGGGTTGGATTAGACCGGCCAATCTGTCGTCCATATTACCAGGTGCTTTTCTCTCCAGCTGAAAAATCGCGGACCTTTATGGATTAGCTATTCGATTATAACGATAGAAAATTACTGGGAAATACCGTCGACGTGAGAGAGAGAGAGAGAGAGAGACGCATTCCTATAAGTTAGACTAGGTCACACCACGTTAAGTGCCAAAAAGTCATCCGTTTATGCAAGCCTCGCATTCTTCGCGCGCGGCAGACAATGTGTCAATAAAATCGATAAAAGGATTACTTCAAATACATATCGGCCGATCTTTATCGTATCGGCTCGTGACGATTCGCGAGTGTGACATTCCCCGCATTCTTTCCTCTTCGTCATTCACTAGAGTTATATACGCAAGAAAAGGTGTTTGTGCGCCGTGCAGGTGCGATTAGTCGAACGTGATAATATATATATATCGAGATAATTGCGGTCCCGCGTAATACTTATAGCGATCGGATAATCTCGTGTAATATGTGCACGCGGCGTGTTCCACTTTTATCGGTTTTGTAAACGATTTGTACTTGGCCCCGCGGCCGTGTATCCATATCACATGCATTGCGGAAGTGCGACAATCTGTCATTGTTGATTCGACGTGTATGGCTTGTATTCGATGAGAATCGGCGGCATGTCGACGTGTATATTCATATTAAAAAAGGAGAACGAGTAAATAAAGCGTCCAGCTTTATATATTGGATGTATTATCGGATATTGCAACCGGCTGTGCAATTCTGATTTGGTTTAACAACCTTTTGCGGACTTGATTGTTTTACCTCGCGTATCAAATCGCCGATTGATTTATATCGTTAATTATCATTGTCGTGTTTCCAGGTAACTTGAACGACGCGATTTTTGATTTTCGTGATTTATCGGGCGAGAATAATGAAAATTCGATAAACGGTCCCGGTGAATCATTTGATGAAATACATTATCGTGTCGTTGCAATTGTCATATTAAATTCGCGATGTGTGTTTCGTTAACGCGTGTTATACCCTTTCGTAGCGGGGTAGGGCAAGAATTACCATGAAAATTGGTAATCGTGGGAGGACGTGGAATACGCCTAATATCACTATATTTCCAGCTGGGTATAAAAATAAATACGTTGGCGTCATAAATATTCATAAGGGCGCGCGTATCACCTTAATTTTTATAGCAAGATCGTCAGGTTATTTTGTAGCTCAATACAGAGCAATTTTACCTGATTCCTCTTGACATTTGCTCACAATCTAGTATTACAAGAAATTCTTTTCAGGAATAAAAGCAACGACTAATTCAATACTCTGTAGTAACACCAAATATTCCATCGTTAACTAAAATTATTTCGCCATCTGTGTTCAATGGAAAAAATAAATAATATAACAGACAATTTTATCTGTCCGCAACATCTATAACGAACAACGAACGAAAAATTAACATTTTACACTTATTAAACAGAAACAGCGTCGAATCGTGTACCTTTAGACCCATCAATCAGCCGATAAGTAGTCGAACGCAAAAGTCATCGCGCTACAATGGCTCGTGTAAAAATTCGTACGAACAAGTTGTGTAAATATTTGAGGATATATACGTTTAATGCCAACCGATTGTACAACTGCATACACTCGAATAGCAAGTAAATTGACATAATCGCTTAATTTCCCACATGCTCGAGTGTTGTTTGTTTTATCCGTTATTATATGCGATATGCCCATTGATTTACGCATATGTGTAAATATCGTATAGAAAATTCGAGTTTTCTGTTATGTATAAGTAAAGAAAAGTGACGATTCACGGGGCTTACGTAACTCCGCATTTTCGTTATGATGGTTTACGGACGCAAAGAAGAATTACACTTTCGTCCTAGACGTCTCTTTAGTATTTTCGTAAAAGAAAATATGTAAAAATCTTCACTCGGCAAAATTGCCTTTACGCGTGGGACGGAATGAACTCGAGGCGCGGATAATCCTTCAGTGACAAATAACTGTTCTTATGCATTAAAAGGGGGACCTCTTCCCACGATAAAACTTGCTTTATTACAAATTGAATTTTGTCTTTTTTTTTATTTTGTAAATCTAAAAATTTAAAATATTATAGTCAAGTATAGCAATCGGTAATGATTAAACAAACACATTATCGATGGATAAAGGATTCTGAAAATTTTCCGTTTAAGTAGTCAAGGTTCGAGTACTCGCAGACAGATACTGTTTTTTTATACGTTCTTTCCGATTATTCGTTGTCCTTGGACGATCTAAACCAAACGCAATAATTAACAAACCTATTCGCGTCGCCCAGTTGACGGATAAGAGCTGAAAATGGCTAAAACCTGAAAACGATACGGCATCAAATAATACTATTCATAAGCTATCGTTGCCCACCAATCCATATAAAATCCATCAACCACAACGTCTTTTTCCGAACCATCGAAACATTCGGTGCAAGTTTCGATCTCGACTGTATATACGGCGCATACATCATACATATCCTTCAACCCCCCGTCTGAACGCGTTTAACAAGCCGACGACCTACGCGCAGTGTCTCTCGCTCTCTCGCGCGTCATCGCGTCCGCCGCGAGACGAATAAAAAGAAGAATTTCGCAGGCATCTTGTGCACATATAGTTACAACGATGCGCGCGCGCGTGTGTGTGTGTAAAACTCGAGAGATAGAAAGTAATGTATAAGAGGCGGAGGCAACGGTGTTCCCGATGACTAATACTCGCGCAGGTATACGCCACCGACGCAGGTTCTTACACGCCGCTATTATAGCTGCTGCACTACTACGGAGAGCGTAGCGTAAGAATCTCTCTCTCTCTCTCTCTTTTTTTTTTTATTTTTTCGATTTTTTAATTATTTTTTTTTTCTTTTTTTAACTTATTTTTAATTTAGTATTAATAGCGTTATCCAAATGTAATTTACAATGTATATTTTACAACTGTAACACATGACTGTGACTACGATGGACCTTGAGTCCTTAGTCTAATAAAGTATTCAATACAATTCAATTCTCTCATTTTTTTTTTTTTTATATTTGTTGTATTTTATTGTATTTTATCCAATTTAATTATGTATCACTACATCTTTATACAATTTTTGTAAGAAGCTTGCAAATGAATTCGTATCTATCTATCTCTCTCTCTCTCTCTCTCTCTGAACGGTCAGCCCTTTCATTGACGGAATCGTCTCTCTCTCTTGCGCGCGCTCGCGTCTTCGTCATCGCTCAGCTATTCCAATGAGGCTCGCCGTGCTGGAATTCGTCCTTCCGGCCGAGGCGCGCGCGACCGTCGATGCCAATTTCGGGAGAGAGTGATTTTTTCGTGGAAATAACCGCGCGCTCCACTCTTGTCTCGACTTGTTGTACGCGTCGGACGAGACGTCACGTATACATGGTATATACGCGAGAGTCACATTATGCAAGAAGTCGGGCGCACGGCGCTTGAGCCAGTTTTAGCGGCGCGCTGTATAATCGCAGCCCGACGATAAGAGGATCTCTCGAGTGTCTACGTGTGCGATGCGTATATAGTATAGTGAGAAAGACGAGTGAACCCCCAGCGAACTTCTATCTTTCTCTCGCGGTCTAGTGGCTCGCTTCGTACACTTCACCAGTATACTTTCCTTCTTTTTGCGTTGCGTGCGGTGACTCGGCGAATTCGCGAGAGAGCGCGGGTACTTTGACCCTTGCGCCAAAGCGCGGATTCGCCGAGGATGACGAAAAAGCCGACGGGCCGAGCGCAAGATTCTTTGAGGTTTCTTTATTCGAGGTGTCCGGGACTTTTGCTCCAATGCCGAATGAAATCGAGTGGATTATATTGGACCTTCGCGAGATGTTTGCCGAAAGTAATTTAGTTACGTTGTTTTGTACAAATTATGCAGTCGGATGAGATGGTTTTCACTCGAGCTGCCTGTATCAATTGATTTGTCGTTTAAAAGTGGATTCTTGACGATGCGCTTCTTGGTACAGAATGTGTGACAAGTTCGTTATTTTATAATAATACTTGAGATTAATAATGATCGATGTTTTATTTCTAGATCGATGCGCTACCTATTTCTTCTCGCATCATCGTTTTAATTTAGTATACGGAGAAATGCGTTGGGCAAATCTTTTGTATTCGAGTATAAAATACCGTTTTTATTATTACGAATGAAGAGTTTTACGTCAGAGGAGAATAGTAGTTAATACAACTGACTAATATATTATTATATAAGGAAAATTTTCACTTATCCATCATTAAAGATGAGTATAGCGAACGCGTTCTATACTCGCGGCCTATTCATTTGCCTCTATATTATACGCACGAATCTGACACACTTTTTGCTACTTTTCCATTCCTTTCTCTATTACGTGGACTTGCAAAAGAAACATTTTATGCGTTTACTCATCTTTGTATTCAAACACTCGAAATAAATTTATTTATATTCAGAATTTTTATAGCTCACACACGTTTCCGAGTAAAATCTTCTCTTATTGGCGTCATCGGCCGTTGTCGAAATACTGCACATTTCCTCTCTCAATGGGCTGTTGAAATAATGTAAAATTTTAGACTAACCGAAAGCACCTTAATTATCGAGAAATTTTCATCTCGTCGGGCCAATCGATTTACATTCGCAGCATTACAATAACACACGTGTAATTAATGCGATTGTCCGCGGTTGAAGCGGCACATATTTCACAAATCGCCGGTAATGACAATCGGTATTTCGTTCAATCCTTAATCGATTGCGCAACCACCGAATTAATTAGCTCCAAATTGAAGGAAGAAAAAAGAATGGGCCGGAATTTCTGTATTCGGGGCGGATTTTATCCATATACGAGCGATGATTGGACGCTTTGTTTTATATATGTGTATATAGAAACGTTTTTGTTTCGCAGTCGCCCACGCGCACGAAAATCCCCAAATAAGTACTTTACAAGTAAGCGCCAAGGTCCTGGTGATATACACACGCACGAACCGAATATAATCGGTAGCATCTTCGAATTCATGATAACGAGCGGATGCCATAGCGTATGATTAATAACGCAGCCCGAGAGAGAGAGAGAGAGGAACGGAAAAGCCATTGTGCGCGCGAGCGCAATTTTTCGGCAGAGTCATTTTTTCGGTCGATGGTGAAGGTGAGGAGAGAAAAAGGCTGCACTGATGTAACCGTTAATAGAGAGGCTAAAAATATAGCACGACGTCTCGCGCGAAAGACCGCGAGGTGTGTATACGTGCTGCAATGAGCGTTTGTATGACGTGGGCACCTGGCTTCCTTTTTTTTTTTTGTTGCACTTGAACAAAAATGGATTAGATCCGTTTTTGAACGGATTTCAGGGTTACAGTTTAGACTTCGCTTTCACTCGCGAGACTTTTATTTTTCGGAGCACGGTGCGCGCAACGAGATAAGAGCTTCTACGTCTCAAATATTTACATTATCATTAAAGTGCAGTTTAATTCAATATAAACGAGATAGGGAATATTCCAAGTATATGTACAAGTCTCGTATCAATAATACATAAATTGAGTAAATTAAATTGTTGTACAGGGGAACGAACACACGTCGATATCGTAATTGGTCGATTAGCGTGCACAACTCTAATTGATGAAATGCCGAATGAAAAAAAGGGGAGGACGATAAAAGCTGCTATTGATATCTCGCTGATTGCAATTCACATACATAGCGCGCGGCAAGTCAATGCAATCTTGCGTCTCCAAAAAAGCGACTGCATAAGGCTATTTTGCAAAAGGAAGAAGAAGAAAAAAGAAAGAAAGAGATAAGGAGATTTTCCCCCATACGGCAATTAGAGGCTATACGAGAGCCACTTCTATACGCGGACATATGTGTATTATACACTGTGTCACGAGTGCGTGGGTCGACGTATAGTCACTGACGTAATATCCGGATTCCACGACGTGGTGGACTCCCTCTTATATCTCTTATCAATTTGCATTCGCGATCAGCTGCTCCCCCATCGTTAATCGTGTTGCTTTTAAGCTTTACCTCTATATATACATATACTCGACGACGACGACGACGACTAGGGTAAATAAGATAGTGACTTTCATAATGGCTTTCTCCTGTATTACGAGCCGGAAACCGGATTCGACTATAACCCCTCTCTGCGCTTTGTTTTTTAACGATATTGGGCTTGTTCAGTTTTCAAATTTTCATTCGTACTTTTCTATAGTAGCGCGATGAGATATCGGCGATAACTGGACGAGTCTGAAAATAATTAGAACGACCTGAAATGCGACAACACGTTTTTCCGGATATCAACCGAGATATTGTAAAGTGCATAAGAAGTTTAAATGCCATGTCGTCGCGTTATGTCATTGATTTATTTGGGTTTGTTTCGAAAACGATACACACGGCACCGCAGTCGAATTATTATTATTGAATTAAAAATACGCGTTATCTGACAATGTTTATCGGCTTCAGACGATGGAGGAACAAGATTTTTTTCCGAATTATTTTTGTAAATATTATTCTTGAGCTCAGCTGCGTTTAATTACAACTGATCAAAGTAGCTCTAGACTTTTTTTTCAAATTCATTTCTTCTGCACTTATCGGATCCACTAGGAAAACTCGACAATGCAGCAGAAACCGGATTAAAGATACTTGCAAGATTAGTACTTTTAATTCGATACGATCGTGCAAAACTCGTTACTCGAAAATTGCGTTAATCATTTGTTTCCAGGTATAGAATGGTATAAGGTTCGATAGAACGCATTGGGTGTTCTGCAGGCGATGTACACCGTCCCGGGAATTATAAATGGAATTTGTTGAATCTGAAATTCAGATTATCAGTCGAGTGTAATCGGTGAAATACATTTTGTAAAAAGAGATCGGCCTTTATGGCTTGGTTCGATTGTGTATAGGCATAAAATCTTATTTCACGTCATAATCTTAATGTACGTTGTTCCGTTTATAAATAGAATCGGTTAGATGAGAAAATTGTACTATCATGTCTACTAATCAATCGAAGCAGTGAAAAATATTCGTGAAAAAATGGTTTTATTACAGTCGACTCTATGTATAGGTAACTCTAAGTTTACGTGATTATCTGATTGTAAGTGTTTAAGTTATAAATGAAACTATGTGATACATCGTGTTGCTCTTATTCTTCAACTGCTATGAATATGCGCTAAGAAATTTTGTTAACAATTCGATACAGAATTTCATTATATAATGTAATTTAAGAAAAAAAAATGAAATCTTTAATCAACAATTAAGTAATTGCCAATATAAGATTTAATTAGTTTTAAAAACATGATTATTCTTTATCTAACAAAACGATTAATGTTACTTTTAAGATTTATAAAAACATTCGTATCAATTCCATTAAACAAATCGTGATGAAATAAAAAAAGTTTCAGTCCGCATTCAAAATGTTTGACAAATTGAAATCTACGTCAGGAAATACAATGTAAGCATACTCACTTATTCAATTGACGTGAAGCATATTTTTGTCACTTTCATCGTGTTTCAATACTTTTATCGTACAATAGATCAAAATCTGCGCAGAACGATTTTTGGTTATTGAGCCAGCAAAAGCATACAACGGATTTGTAACCGATCAGTTCAATGGGTTTTGCTGTTCGAAGTTGTATTCTTTTTTGAATCGTTCATAGAATGCGATCCTCGTTAAAAGTATTGCGCCATGTGACTTCTTCTTATTTTACTGTATCAGAGTTCATCGATATTTTCAATGTGTACTGTATTCTTAGAAAAGAAAATGCAGAACAAACTTTCAATTAAGATGTATACCTTTTGATGAGCAATCACGAGTAAATTATTGCGTTGAATCGACATTTCACACATTTAAAAAAATCCGTTAATATTTTTGAGCTATACATTTTTTTTTTACATTATAAGAGATGTCGAGTTAATTTTACAGAATAAAAGTTTAAACAAGCATTCGAGGTTAATTCATCTTTGTGAAGTCAAAAATAAGTATATAGGCATAACTATATTATTATTTATTTATTTCAATTACATTATAGGGATAATACTCTTTATACGAAATTACAAAAGAACAAATCAACAATCTTTTACTCTAACATTTGATAATTAATAAACGTACAGCGTAAAAAAAATTAAAATAAATACTATTTGAAATTTCACTTTCACTACTTACGACTGCATAAAAATAATTATTGATTATCCTACTATAGTTGCAGAATCGAAAAAATTTCGCTCCAATTCAAATATCGAACAATGCATAAAACAGAATCTCCCTTAATCTCCCCCCCCCCCCCAAAAAAATATCTACTTTTATACGAAACGCGAATAATCAGATAACACGCGCGAACACGTGGTAGACGAAAAAGTAGTATAAATTGTAATTTTCGATGGCCCTCGAACCAACCCTATAAACCCAGGCGAAAAAAAGATCCACATATAATATGTATCCCAAAATCGTCACCCTCCGCAAAAGCAGCGCGCTCCTCTCCGCTCGACAGCCACAGAGGCAGTGATCCTCGCGTCAGCCTTAACGGCCTCCCCGGCTGGTGCACTCGAAAAAAGAAAAAAAACGCACCAAAAAGGTAGTAGGAGTCAAGTATAGGAGTGTCCGCTAGCGTATACGCGAATAAGAAGAAGCAGAAGAAGAAGAAGGCAGAGAAGCGAAAGAAAGAAGGTGAGGGAGAGGATATCGCTAGGCTGTACACGCGAGCACTCGTGGCGAGAGGAGAGAGACGCGGGGGCAGCGCGTAGCCGTGACGAGCAGCAGCAGCAGCAGCAGCAGCAGCAGCGGAGAGAGTGGGGCGTCAGCGGCGCGCAAAGAGAGGCGCGAGCCGCAGCAGCAGCAGCAGCGGTGGCGGCAGCATCACACACACATGTATAGACACACACGAGAGAGAGGCGCCCCGCGAGAGAGTATATATGCCTCGATAGTCAGCCAACAAGCATGACTACAGCTCGAGCTGCCCCCGACGAGAGATATTGACACGCGACTCGCACGCTTATTCACTCTTGTTCCTCTCTCTCGCGGTTGCAATTCTATATCTTGACATTTGGTATATAACATTGTACATTAACGGGCTTGTGCTAATTCAATTCTGTGTGTTGTGCTTTGAATAATATATATAGTGCTGCAGTTTACGCTTGATTGTACGAGACACGTGTTGCGCCGTCTCCGATAATCCAACGTTGTACAGCTGGATTTGGATAACGTCGAGCCGTTGGTTGTAGCCGATTGCGCGAGCAATAGCCGATTGTCGAGCGACCGGACCACCAGCAAGAATTGGAAAATGAGCCGAAACGTAGCGAGCGCAGCTGCCCTCGGCGCGCTACTCCTCCTCGTCGTCCTGCTCGTCCAGGTCACCGAGGCCAGACCCTCGGCAACGCTCATGTGAGTTGTTCATTGGATTTTTCTTCTCCGAGATCGGCTTACGCTCGCTCCACTTTTGTACAGCTCGTGAATTCTTCTTTTTTTTCTCGCGTATGATCAAGATGCCTGGTTGTCTTCGATTTTTTTATTTTACTTTTTTTTTTGTTTAATCTTACCCAAGCACTTTTCAGGCTCATTGCTGTGCTCGTTTAGATTATACGCGCTTCTACTACTGTTGTTTTCTACGCTCTCTCTCGCATTTTCTCATTGCGCTTAAACGGAGATGTGCGCGGCCCGCAGCTTCATTTTTCACGCGCCCTTCCACTATATTATGGATGTATTAATGAACGCGAGCCCGTCGACAACCGTGTATCTATGTATGTACGATACTTTTAGCCCGGAACTGTACCATCTCAAGTTTTTTAATTCACAAATAGAGGTGAGCAAAAAAAAAAAGATGAAGTATAGATGGCCGCGGGAAGTATAATAGTTTTTTGTTTTCGGTCAACTCTTATAGCCGCGCGATAAATCCGAAACTTGGGTGTCTCTCGGATTACCTCGGGGGGCAGCAGCAGCAGCAGCAGCAGCAGTTCCGACCGAGTTATATCTCTCTCTCATCCCCCTTATGTTACTAGAAGCCACCCCCGGCCATTTGTCACAAGACGTAGAGAGAGAGAGGCGAGTCATTGTATCTGGCAATTTGTTCCCTATAATAATACACATGCACATATACGCACACCCTTTGACGTGAGTGTGTATAAAGACGCCCGCGTCATCATCCTCTCATCTCTGCGCAAATACGCAGACTCCTCGATTATTAAGCGTATTATATTATCGAGGCATTGTTTTGGTACGGTTGTACATCTCGCGGACGAAGCGAGACGGTGCAAGTGTATTATAGAGGACAAAGGTTAGATTTACGCGCGGCCGACCGACCCGCGTAGTCAATTTCTTTATCTCGGATAAATAATGCGTGTGACTGTAGATTTACGCGAGAGACGCGTGATTGCGAATCGTGCGCGGTTGCATATGTACCGGGGGTGTGGTCTTTATTAGTCGTTCACGATTGTAGCTCGGATACATCGTTATTGGAGCATAGATTCGTTTTTTTTTTAATATTTACAGTTACGTTTGAATTCGGTTTTTCTTTTTGTTGATAAATATTATATACGATGATTTTCAGTGTCTAATGGAGGATATACACGCGGTAACTCGATTCCGCGCTTCATGTATTCGAAAATGTTACAACTGCCGCATAAAGAATTTTTCCCCATTAATTATTCAGTGCTCTGGTAATAAGTAATGGATCATCCGTTAAAAAGAAAAAAAGAGGAAAAAAGAAAACCGAGGTAAAGAAAATACGAGCGTACGAGGCATCGTAAAAGAAAAGGGCATTTCGCCCCGCGCAGCTTGTTAATAGTGCAAGCCGCGCCGCACCGCGCGTATTACATATGAAAATAAAGACTCGTAATACAAGGTGCGACGAGAAAAGTGTTAAATCGCTAATGAAAAATCGAACGCGTTTCCGCGCACCCGCACATTGCATCCATCGATTAGAAGAAAGAAGGAAAAATAAAAGAGAAGCCGCAGTTACAAGCATTATATGCACGCGCATAAGGTATCGAAGAAAACTGACGCAAACGAGGGATACGATTGAGTCTCGCGCAAAAACGCATAGCTTGGCGTTCGTCCACCTCTTATACATATATACTTACTCAGACCGCTCTACTGCACGTCCATTCATTCTTTTGCGCGCACACACAGATTTAGCACACAGCGGTTTAAGTAGTGCAACAGCGGCAGAGAGTCTCTTTGCGAGGTGATGCAACGGCGAGGAGATCCAAAGTCATGCGAAATATGCTAAATCATCGGGGAACGCGCAGTTCGACCGACGCAACTGCATCTCACTCTCTCTCTCTCTCTCTCACTCTCCGTGTCTAATAGCCGATCCTATACGCACCACTGCACTATATATAGTCTAGACCAGCAGTTTTTCCTTTTTTTTTTTATTTCGCGCAAGTGTGCCAAAGCCGCGTTATCGCGTACATGTATCCGCTCGATCACGTGATCCCTCAATGAACCGCATATTATACCAACGTAATATATAAATACGTTGATCGCAGATTTTCCGGCTAACTTATATGTATATAAGTTTATCGTTCAGGATCGCGGTTTCATCATGCATATGTACATATACAGAGACATAAGTCCGCGTGCATGCAACGCGTTGGAGTTGCGGATCGACGATAAGAGACAGCTGCTTCTTCTGCTGTGTATAGTGAACCGCGCGGGCATTCGATGCACGTGTATCGCGGCTATCCGCACACGCCTTCCTTGAATGATACGCATCCGATAGTCTTTTGACAGCGCAACAAAAAAAGAAAGGGAATATAAAACGTCTTGTATGAATTGCGCAGAGATCGATGATTGATTGGGGATGGGATGGCGCGAGATCCTTTGATGCGGACGCTTCGCAGCGCGATAAGATAGTTTAGCTTCGATGGAATGTTCCTTTGCACACAGCCGCGGATATAATTTACGTATATGGACATCTGTAATTTCAATATCAAGCGCAATTTTGTATTTGTATAAGAGAAAGAGTGCGAAAGGTGTATATTGACGTGGGCGTGTAATTTTCTGTTGCAGTCGGCCGAAACGCGTCTCGGACCAGAGACTCGCCGAACTGGAGACTCTGATAGCCTTGGCGAAGATGCGGGGAAAACTGGTGACGGTGCCCGTAGGCTTCGGCAAAGTCGACCCCATGAAAATGTAAGTATACTTATATATATATCTGCATATATACCTATTCTAATTACACACACACACACGTGATTTTGGCATTAATATATACTCATAGCAGTAATCCCCCGCTTTTTTTTCCAATGCTATAACGATGCGCGAAATTTCACTCGACGACACTTCACTATCTCGGTTATGCGCCACTCGCGCTTCACCTATATATATTATATTAACGATAAATTTTAACGTATGGAATATAATTTGGCACTAATTATACGTTTAACCTGATTTCGATGATGATTTGACCCACATATTATAATATATGTATATGTATATATACTCATTTTAAACGCGGAATAAACTGCAGTGAATGATTAAATGTTTGAAATTCCACTTTTCCGCACGCGGCCATACGAGTGGTGCGTCCAAGTATTTTCCACGATGGTGACTATATCGTTATACACGCAGGCGGCGGCAGAAGTTTTCATGCATATCTCAGGTGCTGCTGCTGCATTATTGGAATTGCAGCGCGCGATGCCACGACTATAGAGCGAAATCTCGACGATATATAAAAGGGATGCGGAGCGTTGCGAACGTATAATATTATATCACGCGTGTACCGAGTGCTCGCGAAACATATATATATATATATGTACAATCACACATACGAATACAGGTTTCCACGAAAATTTGTTGGCGCGTATCAACTTTGGTTAATGTACAACAAGGTCATTGCTATCCAGATTAGGGCCAGCTTAGTCTGTCTCTCCCCGCGCTCTGAGTACTATACACTTTTGTAATATTACAGAATCGCGCGTAAACAAAATTCCGAGGTACGCCGATATATAAGACGTTATCTCGGCGGCCGACGACTCTATTTTTCGGTATTACTATATATAAGCACCTCTTCTGCAGTGTATCTCTCTTTTATATACAGAATCGAGGAACTCTTTAATCCTCTCGCGAAATCGTTTAGTTCAGCTTAATCTCTTTGCGCAGCCGCCGCCGTATACACGCATACACTCGGTGCCAAATGAAATCCTGCCACGAGCGGAAAAGAAAATGTATATATATGTGTAATAGTTGTGAGGTGGAGCACTTTCCCCCTCCCAACGATTAAATTAGACGTTAAACGGAGCGAAGCGCGCAAATTAAATAATTCCCGGAGAAATCGCCGTTAATTCTATTCTTAATTTTACCTCTTCTATAACCCCTTGCGCCATCACGGTGCAAACGTAAATTACAGCTGCACTATGCTCGATTAAGTTCTCACTCTCTGCGCTCGTTGTATATATGTATATGTATATATACATATGTGTGTGTTTAGGAGATAGGAAAGATGGTCTTGTATAAAACGATGCAATTTACTGTGCCGCCGTCGCTGATGAAGCTCTAGTGTCACCTGAGTCGTTATATAGCGTTGGGTACTAATCACCGCGTCGTCGTCCTCAGTTGTACCGTGCGCCTCTCTCTTCTCTCTCTCACTCTGCACGG
>UELU01138283.1:0-26647 GCA_900490025.1 Megastigmus dorsalis | reverse complement strand
TCCCGTCCCTACAACTTGCTCGACGGGCCGTACAGTCCTTCTTCGGTAGATGCAACGATCGGTGCTGACCAACCCTTGCAACTACTTACTGCGGGAAAGAAGCCCGGGAACTGAAAGAAACGGATTAGTAAAACAAACAATGTATATTTATATATATATATATATATAAAATATAGCAAAAATGGATATAATATACGTAAATTACAAGAGGAAAATTATTTAGATAATTTAGAACTTAAGTACAAAAAAAAAATATGTATATTGTTTATTATTAGGAGAAATTTTATAAAAAGGAAAATAATTGTTGATTGTTTGATTATTTATTTATGTTGAGTTATTTTTGGATAAATACTTTGGTTATGGGAATCGTTAATTAGTTGTTATTGTGTAAACAGAAAAAAAATTTTATTAGTTTAAAATTTTGTCAAGACCAGAAGAATGTTGATAAAAATTTTATTTGTTTATCAAATGTTGTTAAATTAATTTATAATTTATTTATTATTATCATTTGCTTGATTGTTTCAATTATTAGGGTTTAAAGTTGTTATTATCCTCACAATTAGCGGCGCCACACACCATGCTCTGCTACTATTTGTTACATACGGAGTACGGAACTTTATGCTTTAGCATAGTGTACTGCACTCCGCTCGTGTTATATATATATGTATATATTTGTCTGTGGGCCTTGCGCCGCGCGCACCGTACTGGCCCGCACCCTAGATAATTGAGAGGAGTAAAATAATAGTACATTACACATCCAGGGGGGAAAAGTAAGAATGGTCGCAGATCGCATGGACAAACATGCGATCTGAGGCATTCTTGTTTACTTCCCATGGTGTGTATACTATTCTTTTGCCTAGCGAGGCCAACATTACCACTGTCTCAAACCCGCCCCGGGCGGGAAAGTGGTACTTTCGGCGCGCTAGGCAAAAAAGATGTTTATGGGAAGAAGGATAAAATAATAAAATGTATATTATGATGTAAAAACAAAGAATATATATATTGTTGATTCCCTTTCTTACAAAAAGTTATTACAATTCAGGTGAGCACCGCTGCGCTCACCGGGGTATCGCGGATTCCGAGTTACAAATTCCGAATTACAAAGGGAAGGAGAGATTCGGTGGGATTCCAGCGTCAAAAACTCCCTCGGTGCTCAGCGTATGCGGGCCACGCTCACTCGAGCTCTACTCTGTCGAAGGAAGATCGAGCGAGAAGGGAGGTGAGGGAGAGAGGGAAAAGAATGCAATTTCACTCGAGCAACGTAGCTCCAGTCAGGCCTGTGAGAATTCTGCCGTAGTCACTCAGATTTTTCTTGAGTTCTCACTGATCCAAGCCAGAGGGATAAGGTAATAACCGAGGGGCTAAGCCAAATCCCGAGGTGAATGGCAATGTCTAACGGTCGTCTCTCCTTGGGGCTGTTACGGCAGGCCTGCTTGTGATCAAGCTTTGAGGGTCCTCCTTGATCTTACCCTGGCGGGGAGCTGCGGCGTGTGGAGGGGCTAGCAGCACGTATTTGCTCAAGTTATAGACGCACTTAAGTACACAAAGGGAAACAGAGGGAGGCTAGACGGGAAAATGCGGCGACCATACACGGGGTACCTGCTAACTATCGGAAAAAGGGACGCTCGCACTGCCCTTGGATTAGATATATATATATTTTAGAAATCGGGACAAAAGGAAAAAAAGGTATACTATGAGAGGGCACGCCCGCACTGCTCCTCTATTACAATTAATAGTAAACTAGTAAAAACTTAAAATTAGAAAACTAAATTGGGGACGGGTTATAGTGTTTCACTATTAATTATAAATACATTAATTTATACCTTATACCGACGGAATGGAAACAGGGAAACGCTTTTAAACGACGAGAAAGAGAGAGAGAGTTTCAGGCTTCTCTCGGGTTCCTGGATGTTTTTCGGGTAACTATGATTCCCGAATTAACTTTCGCGATGTAAAAAAAAGGATTAAAATGCCTTTGATTAAATTAAATTAATCAAATTAAATTAGTGTTAAATTAAGCGTCTATAAGCGGAGAATAGAACTGTATGAAAAATCAAGGTACAATTATAGAGCGTCGACCGGCACGTCTATACTACTTGGCTTTTTGTTAAGGACTGAGGACTGAGGACTGAGGCCCGGGCCTCGTCGACGGCGAAAACTGTTGAGTAGTTCTCTCTCTCTGTCTCTCTCTCTCTCTCTCTCTCTCTCTCTTGTGGGATAGGCCCGAGCACAGCAACAGCGCTTGGGACAAGGAGTTGGTTTCGGCAAACGCTATCGCTGTGCATTTCTGCACGCGCAACGTGCAATAGGATACTTTTCTGGCCTTGAAGTCTTTGTCTTGCTTCAATGCCAGAAAAGCATCAGTACATATGCACTGGGCTTAGAAGTGAGAGAGGATGTTTTATAATGAAAAGAATAAAGAAAACTTTAATTTGTATAAAAATGAATTAAGAGTAAGACAAAAAAAGAAAACGAAACGTAACATGAACTCTGCAGCGAAGCGAAAAAGTGCTAAGTGCAAGCTGAAGCGTGAATAAAACAAAAAATAGCGGTTGTGAATAGAAGAAAAGGGAATAACGATTGAGTTCTACTAGACAAGACTGGAAAAGAAGATTCACAATGAGATCAAGGACCTATTCCATTGGGGAAGCTAGGAGGCCGAGCGCAGGAATTTTTCAGTCTCGAGGAACGCTATCCTCTCTTATCGCTGACCAACGCGCTGGAATTCGGCCATAGTCGGCGACGCAAGACAAAGAGCGACGAGTCTGACGGCCGTTCCTCTTTCCATGTCCATTCTTTTTGGCAAGGCGGAGTAGCTGTAGCTAGTTATAAAGGAAGTATAGCAGGTAACGTACCGTCGTGAAGACAACTTTTGTTGATAAACAGTCGCTCTATCCTAGCGTCTAAACGCCCTATCCACTGACACTCGCCTCTCTCGACGCTCTTACTGATCAGCGTTACGGCATACGTAAGCCTAGAGGAGCAGCATTCAAGCTCGCACTTTACATTTCTGACTGTTTTGCAAATATTATAGTCGTTTGATACTGGCTTTCTGTTTTCTTCCGTGCGTTCTGTTCTCTTGATGGTCCAATAATGACGGATGTAGAAGGCGTGTACGCCTAGCAAAAAAGACTTTTACAGCTGTTAGCGAATTTCAAGGTGAATACAATTAAGTCGAAAGCAGACGCAGCATTCACAGAGGCCGATTTCAAAGCTTGCCTTGAGCTTCTTGAAGGTTATTGGAAGTTGTTTTCAGAACAAGATATTGCCCTCTGGCCACGCGCGGAAACTGATAAGAAACGGACATATTTCAAAAATAATTTATATGAACAATCTTTGTCCGTGTATCTTACTCACAAGGCCTGGGTGCTGGAGCGTATGACTAGTCTGAGTGTTCATACCGCCGCTGCGTCTAACTTCACGGAACCAGCTCTATCGCCACCTCGGGTCCCGATCTATTCGGTTCAATTGCAGCTAGAAAAGGTATAACTACCGCACTTCGATGGGAAACAACGTGCGTACGAAGCATTTAAAGAAAAATCTAAGTCTCTTGTTTTAAATAACACCATCATGCCCGCTGTGATAAAATTTCAACATATTCTTAACTCGTTAGACGGCGGGGCTGCCGATAAATTAAAGGGTGTTGAAGTCGTGGGCGACAACTTTCAAAGTGCATGGGAAACATATGCACGCTCTTTCCCAGTTGCCTTCTGCACAAACTCGAATGCAAACTTGCTCAACAGACAAGGCTGGACTGGGTTGGGTTGGGCTAAAGAGGTCGAGCATTCCATAATCGAAACCTTTCCAAAGTTTGCCGATTTTAAGAAGTTCTTGGAGGTTCGTGTGCAAACTATCGATCTAGTGAAATCGGTCGGATCGAATGATAATTTAAAGGAGGCTATAAAATCGGCTAGCAAAGAAGGCCAAAAACCAACTTACAGTTTTGGTTCAAGGAAGTCGTCCATGGACAAGCTGCCGAAGAGTACTTCTGTTCACTTATACACTCAAAAGTTAGCTAAATCAAATCGACAGGAACACTGCACTTTCTGTCAAGACGAACATTTTATTGGATTTTGTAAAAATTTTGCTGCTTGTTCTCAGGGATCTAGGAATGAGCATGTTGTTACCTCAAAATTATGTCAAAACTGTCTAAGCTCCAGACATCGGAAGGAAGACTGCACTTCAAAAGGACGATGCTTTGTATGTGGCGAGAAGCATCATACCCGGCTGCATCAAGAGCCAGGAAACAGATGTGACGTGCGGACAAAATCGACGGCTGTCCATGTTACTCAGTCGAAGAATTGCTTAGACACATCTAGTGCCGCGCAGATCTTTACTGAGGTCTCGGGCGTTCGACGTCTCCTACCTACTGCGATGGTGGTATTGCAATCTACAGAAGGCATCACTGTCACGGCAAGAGCTTTATTGGATGCATGTGCTGAGGAGTCATTTATCACTGAGTATCTTACACATATGCCTGATTTTTCTTTAAACTTTTTAGCTCTGGTACTCGTCTGATGCGCCTGTAGCCCAGGGTTTTGGTGGGAAATGCTGGGAGCCCAGCAGGGTCTAGTGCTGCCGTCCACCATCTATCAGTCGATCGAGATTTATCTGCTGCGCTCGCACGCTTCTGGGAATTCGAGGAGGTTCCAGCCACGGACAGAAGGTCTCCACAAGAAGAGGAATCCTACGTGCATTTCAGAAGGACGTGCAGTCGGAATAACGAGGGACGGTACGTGGTTCGGTTTCCCTTCCTCCGGCGTCCAAACCTGACCGGCACCCAAGGAGTTGCCAGCGCTTGCCTAGCCAGATTGGAGAGGAGATTCGCGAGACAACCGGATCTTGCTTCATCGCATCATGCATTTATGAAAGAATATGAAGAGTTGAAGCATATGGAGGTGGTATCACCCTTGGAGGTAAACTCGAATTATTGTGCCGATTTACCCCATCATCCGGTTATTAAAACAGACGGCAGTAAAAGGATACGGGTGGTATATAATGCCTCCCAAAAGGATGCTTTAGGTTGCTCGCTAAATTCAGTGCAGCATATAGATCCGAAATTGCAAGAGGACATTACGGTCATCATTTTACGTTGGTCCTTTTTTCAATTCGCCTTTACGTGCGATATAATTAAGATGTTTCGCCAGTTTCTTGTCCATCTAGATGATGTCGATTGGCAACGGATATTATGACGTTGGGATGTTGATTCTGCCGTAGAGTCTAGGCGTCTGAATACGGTGACATACGGTACAACAAGTGCCCCATTTTTGGCCAATGCCTGCATGTTGCAACTGGCGGAAGATGAGGAGAAGGTTTGGCCGGTTGCTGCTGCTGTTTTGCGAAAAAATCGATATGCTGACGATTTTTTGGTGGGGGGAGACTCCCTCCTGAAAGCTGTAAGGGCCAAGAAAGACCTCATGGAGATTCTGAAGACAGCTGGAATGTCGGTTAGTAAGTGGGCTGCTAATGACTCTGAATTATTAGCTGACGCGAATAGGAAGGACACCGTGATCGAGGAAAGAGAGCTGAGCGAGATAGATATTGTGTCAACGCTGGGATTACGCTGGATTCCAAAGGCGGACGTTTTTTGTTTCAGAATCAATCTGGATGCTGCTCCAGCCAAAATAACTAAGCGTTCAATTCTTTCGGAGGTCGCAAAGCTCTTTGACCCTAACGGTTGGCTCGCTCCAGCCGTGGTGCGGGCAAAGCTGCTGTTGCAGTGCCTCTGGTTGCAGGGGCTGAATTGGGACGATTGAGTTTCATTCGAATTCGAGAATTCATGGCTGGAGTATAGGGAGCAGCTGACCGATCTAGAAAAGATCAAAATCTCTAGGTGGATTAGTACCTGTCATGCTATAGATTGGCAGCTTCACGGATTCTGTGTCGCTTCGGAAAGAGCCTTTGCTGAGACTGTATTCGTTGTGTTAAAGTCTGAAAATGAATTTATCTCAAGGTTGTTAGTCGCTAAATCAAAAGTCGCCCCGATTAAAGTTGTCAACCTACCAAAACTTGAACTGTATGGGGCCACACTGTTAGCTCGTCTTATTTCGTTTATTTTACTCAAGCTAGACCAACCATCTAGCCGTATGTGTTGCTGGCCGGACTCTAAGGTGGTATTGGCCTGGCTCCAAGGCCATGCTTCGAGATGGAAGCAGTCTGTTGCGAATTGCGTAAGTGAAATCGTTTCGTTGATCCCATCAGCTAATTGGAGACACGTCAGGTCAGCAGATAATCCAGCAGATTTGGCAACGAGAGGCTGTACCCCGTTTGTGCTCAGAGAGTCGTCCATCTGGTGTTTCGGTCCGATTTAGTTGCGAAAGGACGAGGCGTATTGGCCGGTTGAGTCTGAGTTGCTGCCTTCTATGGAAATCGAAGCTCGAAGCAATCTGACGATGATATTTCTCACTAATTGTTGAAGTTTTCATCGTTGGAAAAGTTGATTGGAATTTTGGCACGCTGTCATCGCTAGCGTTTAAAGTCGAAACTTCCAGACGAAAGTAAGCGTAGGGGTTTTCTGACGGCTCTTGAAAGGTCTCACGGACGTCATTCTCTTTTAAGATTAGTCCAGAAAGAAGTCTTTCCTGACGAGGTTGCGTTTATCGTTTTAAAAGGTAGTATCTCTCATCGAAGTTCTCTCCGCAAGCTCCTGCTTTTTCTCGATTCAGAGGGAATACTGCGAGTAGGAGGCAAAATCCAGAACTCCTACTTGTCGGATATAAAAAAGCACCCCATTATTTTGCCTAAGAAACACCACATTACTTCTCTTCTTATCCGAAAGGCTCATATGGTAAGATTGCATGGAGGGCCAGTTCTCGTCCAAAGTCATCTATCACAGCAAATCTGGATCGTTCAAGCTCGTAATGTAATCAGAAGTATCATCCGTACGTGCACGAAGTATGCCCGGCATAATGCTGTGAATCAGGAGCAACAGATGGGTGCGCTGCCCACGATGCGTTCTAGACCTGTAAGGCCATTCTCTCATGTGGGCGTTGATTATGCTCGGCCCTTTTGGATGAAAGCTTCTGCGGGCCGAGGGCAAAAGGCCTTTCAAAGGGTATGTCGCTGTTTTTGTCTGCCTTGTGGTCAAGGCAGTGCACTTAGAGTTGGTCTCGAAACTCACAGCAGCTACATTTCTCGCTGCCTTTCGTAAATTTTCGTTTCGGCGAGGATTGTGCCGCATCATTTACAGTGATAATGGCACTACATTCAGAGGGAGCGACGCGGAGATACGCCGGTTATTTCATTCTACTGCAGCTATGGATCAAGCGGTGGCTGCTGACGTAGCTCGTGACGGCGTAGATTGAAATTATATCCCTCCCCCCCTTGAGCTCCCTATTTCGGAGGCCTATGGGAGGCTAATGTCAAGTCCTTCAAGCGACATTTTTATCGCGAAGTGGGCGACACAATATTGACTTTTGAGGAGTTTTCGACCGTACTCGCTCAAATAGAGGCATGCTTAAACTCTCGCCCACTGAGTGCTCTCAGCTCTGACGCGCAGGATGTCACGGCCTTGACTCCAGGGCATTTTTGGCTTGGCGCCCCTCTCGTGTCTCTCCCAGAATCATACCTGGAGATTAACGAGCGTCATACAGTTTGTTCTAGGTGGAGGCTGCTCCAGTTAATGAAAAATCACTTTTGGACGCGATGGCATCGGGACTGGCTCAAGTCCAACAGCGACCAAAATGGCTACGGCTCAACTATACGCTAAAGATTAGCGACCTTGTATTGTTTAAGTATCAGCTTCTGCTGCCCACAAAGTGGCCACTGGCTAGAGTCACGCAGTTACATCCTGCTGCCGACGGGTTGACTCGAGTGGCCTCCATTCGCACGGCTATAACAGAATCTTTTATATATACAACTACACCATCATTTTGATTTATATTACTATTATTGTAATATGTTTTATAACCAGAAATTGCAAAATATTGAAAGTTTGATAGATTACGTGTTTCGGGAACATACCTATAATTACATATGGTTTAATCTTCAAATTCTTAATAAAGATATTTAATTTATTATAATTTGCTTTTAGGCTTATAATATTAACATGTATTACATAGTTATCTTTTTTTTTAAATTCCCATTTAGAGTTTTAAGATCAGAATACGATATTTCTTCAGGTATTATTTCATTTTGTAATTCTTCAACTAAATCGACGTGTTGATCCATTATAATATATGTTCTCTTTCTGATAATTTGAGTCCTAGGTGTTGCTCTTGGTTGTAAAGGTAGGTGTAGTAATGTCTCACTAGCGCTAACTTGTGTTTTTCTCACTGAATTAACTAAGTTGGTAGTCTGAGTAGTCCCTTTCATTTGATTTATGCTTCTTACTTTACCTAAGTATCTTGGTATAGTAGACCTTGTTGGGTAATCGGTCATATCTATATATCTATCGAGTTTCTTTTTTAATATTGCACATTTCTCTGTATCATTGACCATGTGGTTAACCTCAACCTTAGTGTTATATTTTGAGTCGCTTTATTCACAGTGGATACATGCAATATTCGATGAGTTATTATCACATGGAGTTGTTTTGTGTGAACCTGCAGATTTTAAGCAATATGTATTGTTCCAACATTTATGAGTACTATGCCCAAATCTTGCACAGTTTAAGCAGGGGCTTAAGGTAACGTCGGAGTACTCTGTTTTACCAACAGTTAGCGGTGCTAACATAATTAAAGTTTTCTTTGAAACTAAGTACTAAAATGACATCAAACTTTTGTAGATATTAGTAGTGCATAAAGGAATGGAGGACAACTAATAAAAATGGGATGAAATGAAGAAATCCACCATTGAAATTATAAGTCCCAAAAATCGTAATGCCCAAAAATATAAGGCCCAAAAATGTAGGACCTAAAAATTATAAATGCTAGAAAAGCTATCTGGCCCACATAATGTAGGACCCAAAAAATTGTAAGGACCAAAATATGTAAGGCCCAACAATTATAAGTTCCACTTCTTAGGAGTTTAGGTCCAACTTTTTTTCGGCAGAGCCGGAAGGATTCTTCCTTTAATATATATAGGAAGAGTGTTTTATTTGTTCTTCATTTTTAATTTTTATTTGTGCAATTAGAATTTTAGCTTCTTCACAGAGTTTAATTTCTTTATTTAAGGTTATGTATATTTAAGGTTATGTATATTTCGACGTGGTCCGGACATATCACTAATATATTACTTAAATATTTTTTGTCTTTACACTTTTCATAATCACTTCTATGATAAACATTTTGACATACTATGAAAACAACATTTGATACTCTTTGTTTTGGGTGGCATTTATATACTATTTCTTGCTTTTTTTTCTATCATATATAAGAAATCATTTAAAGAATACTCTTTATCGGTTGTAGTGGAACCATTAAAAATAGTACGCAGCTTTGTGGTGCTTCTGACTTCTTTTACGACTCCTTGATGGACAGGAATAAGCACTTGTCGAAATCGAAATTGTCATTAGAAATACTATGTACGCAACCTAGTGCAGTATAATCTCGAAGAGAAAAGATATAAGCTTGCTTTAAATTAGCGTCTCTTTCAAATTTTCTATCCATGCTCCAAAGCACTCCAACCCTCTACAATCGAGAAAGCCTGTCTCGAAGTTCTACCAATTCTACCTTATCGTCCGCAGGCAGCCCTTGTTAACGAACCCTCTCGAGCAACTATTACCTCAATTCGTCATTATCTCTGTACACCCGAGTAGTCTCTCAATCCATCTAACGACCATGCCGGTGACTCCATGGTTCACTGTGATCCCAAAAATATCGCTCACCTTAGTGAAATCGAAGAAACTCTATACATTTAAGTATGTTACTAACACCATTTCTCTATTTCTCAGACCTTTTTGGATGCGATTCATGGCTTCCTTCAGAACCGAGTCCATCGATTCTTACTCTTGATATGCATGCTGGTTACTGTACAGCAAGTTCGAAGCCAGGCACTGTCCATTATGAAACGGTCAACCAGCCGCTATAGCACCTTAAGGGGGTAGTATACCTTTGGGGCCTCTTCATAAATTTTTATTTTACAATGTCAATGTTTTTACATATTATGTAGTAGTGTTTCAAGTTTATGAAAAAATTTTTTTGAAAAATTTTTATGACACCCCGCTGATTTATGGCTGGCCGAATGACAACCCCATTTTTTGGTATACATGATTTCTCAAGTTTGGATTATCTGAAACAGTAAATTCGAATTGATTCTTAAAGAGGGCATGAATAGTTATCGTATGAACCAGAATTGTAAAAATTTGTTAATAAATAAACAAACAGTGATTTTTTTTCTCTTCAATTTTCACCCTGTTTTTCAATATAAATGTTGCTATAATATTGTTAATAAACAATTGACAAGTATGTCCGTGGTTATCAACATTTTAAAAAAAAGTTGAAGCAAATCGGTCGAGTAGTTTTTCCGGAATCATGTACACCAGTTGAAAAATAAGCGTGTATTTCAACGTGAACAAATACAATTTTTAAGAATCTAATTTTTTGAGGCTAGAATTCATTTTTCGCATTTAGCTCGGAATAGGTTGAAGCTGGAGCAAATGGGACAAAATTTTTAGATTTCCTGTCGAAGAATTCACGTTTTGTTATCTATTGTTAGATATACTTTTTCAAACTGTATTATATGAGATTACAATTCACTTGCCGTTTCAATCTCAAGAGTGGCTCGAGCAAAAAAGACTAAACGTACTGGCAGTCCTAGGAAGAATCCGCCTCTCCAAATCTATAAGCATACTATCAAAGAATAGACAAAATTTTCAGGTTTCTCGAAAGTTAATCGCCTTTTTATTAAAACAAGAAAAAAAGAATTTGGACCACAAAATAATAATTTCTTAAAAAGTTTACCTGTAGATATCGAAAAGTTGATACCTTCTACGAACGCTAAAAAATGTTGTCATTTTTGTTACGGCACTTTTTGAGATAAAAGCGAAAAAAATAGTTCAGGCCTCAATAAATAAACTTTTAACAAGTATACTAATCTATAGAAATGATAAGTCGATTCTCATTTATAAAACACAAAAATGTATATAACGTGACGGACACCCGAACTGCGCTTTGCGCTTCTATTTGCGATACGCGTCTACATAAATTTTATTTTTGTTTAAAGTTCGGACTCGAAAAGTCGTTTGTCTAATCGCGTATGTTTTGTTTTGCGCTATTTGCGGTTTGGTTTATGCTTTTGTCGCTGAAAGATACTGAAAAATACTGCTGACATTGAAAGTAAATATGTTTTATTTATTTTTACCTGACTAGCAACGGTAGACTATGCAGCCACGTAATGGACTGCATAATCTTCAAGAGTCTCATTTGATACTTTTTAAATATTTTGATTTTAATAGTCTTAATCGCTAGGAAGACTACACGGCCGCGCACTGGGCCGTATAATCATCACGGATTATTAAACTATTTTTATGTCTTTACTTCCCTTTTACGATTATAATAGGATAGCTTGGTGGACTATGCAGTCACGTAATGGGCTGCATAGTCGTCGGTCAAGGAAAGTAGATATATTTTGTTTGTTTTTACCTGACTCGCAACGGTAGACTATGCAGCCACGTACTGGACTGCATAATCTCCAAGAGTCGTGTTTTACTTTTTATTTATAATCTCAATCACTAGAAAGACTACACAGCCACGCAATGGCTTTTTTTTTTAATTGAAAAATAGGATGGGAAGGGGTGGTTTTTTCGAAATTTTCGGGTCAGATTCTGAAAGAGCTTGAAAATACCCGCCTTTAAATTTGCAGATCTTTTCAAGCATGAATAACAAAGTTGTCCGTGCTTAAAGTTGACGGACAAAAACGGACAAATTGGGTCAATAAGGGTTCTTTATTACAATCGCGCAGGGTCGTTTGGAAGACTACACAACCACATAATGGACTGCGCAATCGCCTGGACAAGGAAAGGAGATATATTTTGTTTTTTTTTTACTCGACTCGCAACGGTAGACTACACAGCCATGCAATGGACTGCATAATCATCACGGATTATTAGATTATTGTAATGATTCTGTCTTGGTTCTTACAGCACGAGGAAAACTACACAGCCTCGTAATGGACTGCACAATCACCACTTGCTATACGTATAAGATATATTAAATAAGTTAACTCTTCTTTTTTTATATATAAATAATAATTTATTTACTTCAAATTTAGATGGGAAAACTCTCAGGAGCCCGAGAGAGTTTTAAGCTCAAGGAAGTAGCGAGCGAATAAATAATTGTGGCGACGCAGCGCCTTTTATACGCGACTCGTGGCAGGAAAAAGGTTATCCCCTCCGTGAGGAGCTTTCCCTCCTTCGCGCTGTTGCGTTTACAGTGGGGCGCGCTCGCCAAAGCTCGGGCTTTCTCGCCGGCGCTCGAATTTTGTGACTCTACACATATATACATATATACATTTATCGTTACAAAACGAGATAAAAAATCAAATTAAAGAATCAAAGCGTAAGCTGGGCGTTACAATAAGTATCAAAAACGAGTTTTAACTTCAAAAAATAAAGTTCTTTAAAATTTATGTTATAAATATCAAAATATCCACCTCGACGATTATTAAGCAAATTGCTCGGTTTTTCAAAAGCAGTTTTCGAGATGGAACTACTGTTTTAAAAACTGTACTTATCGATAGAAACTCTATTTTTAAAAGAACAATCAATTTTTTATTAAAAAAAGCTGGTCTAAGACGCACCGCAAGCACAACGTGGAGTACGTCAAAGTTTTAATGCTTGACTATGTGTATTACATATGCGCACTTCTGCGCTATGTTCACTGCACGTTGCCCTGGGTATAGTGATGGAGGTTGTTGTTAATAATCGTTATACTTTGTTTTATTAAAACTGTATTTATTATAGTAAAGTAGGCTGTACAAAGTGCGTTACGTGTACGCATTCACGCGCAGGCGAGTAGCCAGTCACGAGTCGCTACCGAGTGCCCGGCCGAGACTCCTGTGTCTCTCTTTCTCCGCGCTTACTCCCACTATAACATACCGCGACTCATGCCGGCAACTCACTCATACATGTGCGTTCTCCTAATCTCGGATACATGAGTATCTGTATACATTACATGTGTTGTATGTACTTTCTTTTTCTTTAAAAACCCTGCAAGCATATGCTAATCAAGCTTAATAATTAAGTAATTACTTATGATTTAATTTGTGTTTGTTATAAAATAAAAAAAATTGTAAAATGTCCAGTAATAAAGTGTAAAAAACAATTATAGGCGATTTATGCAACTTTTGCATGAAATTACTGTCAACTTCTCTTTATAGACGCCCTGTAGGGTCTACTACTGCTGACAGATTAATACTAGCTGGGCCCTCAATTTAAGGGGGGATCCTGCTTTAGGAGGCCAATAAAACGTGTTTTTTCATGAATTTTTTTGAGGTAGAAAAAAAAACAAATTCAGTGTAATTTTCAGAACATTTTATTTATTATTTAAACAAGTTGAAAAAAAATTTTTAGACCAAAACATTAAATAGAAGCTGAGTTATGAGCATTTTTACCCAACGCCTCGTAGTTCGAGTTGTCAATTGGCGGGCAGGATGCAGCTCGAAATTTTCATCTGTAACAAAAAATCGAAATAAAATTTTCTTTTTTATGAATTTATCTTCTAGTTAAACTAAGAAAATCCATAAAAAAGTGAAAAATTCAATATTTTTTTCAAGTTTGAAAATTTTTTTTTTTTTGATAAAAAAAAACACTTTATCCGGCTAAAAAATTGTTTATAGGGCTCCAAATAAAAGTTATTTCAGTTCAACTAGAAGAAAATTTAAAACTGAATATAGAGAACTTTGATTTTTTACGATCGGCCCAGTAGTTTTTTTGTAATCGTGCCCGCCAATTTAGAAAACCGAAAAATAAAAACTCGAGAAAAACGCATTTAAACAAAAAAAGTTTATGTCGATTACTTACGGCGTAAGTACGTGTACTATGGTCGTATGTACTTAATCTGCTATTCCAGCACCATACAATAGACCTTCATCTTCCTCATAAAACTCATTGTTTTGCAATTGCTCCATTCTGCGAGCTGTGCGAGCCTCTTTGCTGCGGAATGATGAACCCCGATTTTCTCGTGCAATGCGTTGCGAGTCGATTTGATCTGCAAACATCTTACATTGCTGACCAATTTTTAATCCAAGTAGTTGCATGGTACTTAAAATCGAAGAATAACCTTCATTGAATATTCCTGCTGCCAAATAAGCTGCAGTCTCAACAATTTTTTGACCAGAATGTAGGTGCTTTGCACACATGCGCCAAACAGTAGCCTTAAACGATTCATTCGCATTTTGCGTGTGCCCGCCTAAACAACGATTCAAAAGTTCGTCCTTTGATAGTTCTTGATTGATCGGACGTATATGTTTTTCCACATCTTCATCAATTAATCGAGCAGGATGCTTATAAGATTTGAGAGATTTTGCGGCCTCGGCTTTACGCTATTCACACCAGCTGTCAGCGCCTACTGGGCAGTTTTGGTGGCCAGGAAGTTTATCGATCGAACAGTAATGGTCTAGCGTTGCCATCACAGCTTTTTCCATGTCTTTAGTTGAGTTAATATTTCTTCTGATGGCCCGCCCATAGTAAATAGTTAACTTTTTAATGAGACTTTTTGTCAACCGATTCTTACCTCTAAGCTTTTCTTCCTTTCTTTTATTTCGAAGTCGAGTGCCCATGCGCTTTTGCACATGTTCCACGCATTCACTCTTGGTAACAGGAAATTTTTCACCGTGCGGGTCGACTTTTTGAACACCAGAGAAAGTTTTCGAGTCTCCGTCACCAATATAATCTGTATACATCACCTTGAACTTTTCAACAGACCTCAAAAACATTTCTACGATTGAATCAACCTCCATCTTTCCCGCTGAGCCGTCATGATTTGAGAAGCATGTTTCTTCATGTTCCTCATACCATCTTCAAATGCATCTTCATCTAAGTTCTTTTTATTGACAGTACATTGGTGGCAGTATGCACTCTTTACAATTAAATCTATTACTTTACCAGTGTAATACGCTATAAGAGTTGTCACGCCAAAAAGTGAAGTGTAGCCTCGTTTCTTCCAGGACCCATCTCCCGACACTTTTAGTTTATCTTTAGGTCTTACTTTTTCTACATTTTTTTCTTGCTCTTCTTTCGCCGCTTTCTGACAAACACTATCAAACGTTACTTTTGATGATTCATGTACATGCTCGACTATTTTATAATACGTTGATTTAGCTAGTCCTTGGCATATGTCCATGAGTGCACAAAAGACATTTATACCTTCTCGACCAACACCTAGAAGCCTTATTACGAACACAATCCTTCTATTTATTTCATAACCAGTATTGATCAACGGTCCTGAATTAATCTCTCATCTACCACACATACATGATAACACTAACTTGAATCCCAAGCCACGGTGTCCACTCTCTGCAAATGTTATATTTTGTTTGCAAGATCTGCATATTACAACTTCTGAAATAGCGGAAAATACAGATAAAAATTCAAGGATTCGATAACAGTGACCGGGATGCACAGTTATATTATCCACGTCAGCCGTCGACAGTTTTTTTGCACTACTACTGGTATTAGGATCCTTATCCTCGTCTCCAGTTGTAAACCGATTTCCGTGAAACTTACGTTTCGGTGGTCTTGAAGACCGATCATTCGACGCTTTTTCACCTTTTGGATAACTTTGCATGATTTTATAGTGATATACACGATGTGCACACGATAAAACTCGGAGCAAAACTAACTATCCACGCTACATGCAGCTGCGTAGAATCAGAGGTATAGACAGTGATTATATCATTACAATACATATACTATAGATTAGATCTAAAAAATTCTACCATATGCAGATTTTATTGCATTTGTAGTTCTTATTACGATAATAACATGTAAATCAGGGATTAAAATTTTAATATTAAAGTTTTTAAAAACTCTTTTTGTTCTCAAAAAAATTCTGATATTTAAACAGTCCCCGGTTAGGTGTTAAAAAAATCATAAAATTTTCATAAAATGTAGATTAGTATATATTTCCAAACTTCAGATTTTCAACTATAGATCTTCTAAGCTCTCTGTTGAGATCTCGTAGCAGATCACATGCATGATTATCAGGTATTTTTTTTTGTTTAAGATTGATTGTCAGGTATGCTAATTTGCCATATTAACAATTATAATGGATCTTTCAGAGATAATTTATCAAACACATATTATTTGATATTACATATTATTATTGTGTTATTCCTTTAATTGTATGTTGCAAAGAATACACAGAGCACTTTTAGTTAAATAATAATATAAATTTCATTCTTTTCAGAATTCATGGAAGCAATGACGAAATAATAGTGGTTCAAAATTTATGCTACTAGAAGGCCCGTAAAAGCAGATAAGTAGCTGTGAACATACGTATACATACCTATTCGTATATATATCAAATACAAATATTGATAATTTATAGAAGAAAATTATATTATTTCAAGTGTGTAAATTAATGTGTTTTACTGCTTACAATAAATTTGAAAAATAAAAGCAATAACACTATTAAGTATTTGTGTGATTACAAAATTGTAACTGTAAAAACATGTGTATGTGTAAAAAATTACAACTTACGGATACTGTGGCAATATAATCACGGCAAAAAATTAGTGATTCATGTTTTAGTGTGAATTATTGAATATGTAAAATTAATTCCTGACTTAAAGATGGTAAATCTATTAAGAATCATTAAAGCAATAATTGAGCTTCGAAAATCCGTAATTGACTCATGAATAAAAAATACGTTAGTTTATGAAATTTTTAATTTCGTACGAAATCTCACAGATTCCCCACAGTACCAACGTTTATTAATGAAGTGACAATAAATTTTAAAATCTTATATTCTTTGTTTAGTAATAAAAGTAAGTGCTAGTGAAAAAAGTTCTTGAAAGTAAGAATTAAAATTTTTAAAATGATTCACAATATATATTATAATATTATTACTGAAAAAAAAGTTCTGCTATGAGAAAAGAATGAAGAATAAGAATAAAAAATTTCATAAAGATAACACAGGCCCACAAAAAAAATAAAAAGGTCTGTACAGTTAACCAGACCTATGATTTCTTGTGTATTTTTCGATGCTGAATCCGAATTTGCAATAAAAAAATAGGGTCCAGCTACATATTTGGGGGTTTTCCATGAAAAACCTCATTTTTTTCAATTTTTTCATGGTTTTTATTAGATTAAAAAAAAATAAAGAAAAATTTAATTTTTTTGACCTCAGAATCGAGTTCTACGGAAAAAAATACATCGAAAACCATATTTCAAATTTTTTTTTAATGAAATTCCAACCCACCATACGGCGGTGAAAAGGCTGAAAACTGCGAAAAGTCAAAATTTGCTTTAAATTTGATTAAAATGACATTAAAACCAGGTTTTACTATCTTAAAACAGTTTATATACGCTGAGAATACTCTACTGGGGGTTGGGTTGGGTTTTTGAGGTCGCTGGTCACGAATTGAATGTCAATTTTTCCAAAAGTCAACTCCCAGTAGGCGTAAGTGGACAATAAACGTGATAAATTGACCGTTTTTTCGAAAAATCGACATTTTGGATACTGTTTTGAAGGTTTTCCACAACATGAATCATGAACCTTAAATTTTCTTCGACTCTTAATCATATAATAAGACTTAAAACTTGTGTATAGCAATACTTATAAACTCCGTTATAATATTTTCAGCTTATTTCAAGAAGTGCCTTATACTTTTAATGAGTTAGTGTAATTGAGTTTGAACCATTTTTTATAATACTTCACAACTTCGATAGTGAGGTGTTGGATACTAGATGTTAACGATGGATATTTGTCCTTTTGTCTTCCAAAAAAATATTCTAAATAAAGTTTTAAATTGTTTTACGCTTACGCGTACGTTTTTCGTCAAACGATCGACGCAAAGGATTTCTGACACGCTTTTGACCTCTTTTTAAAGATGTTTCTCTCTTCATCATCCAGCAGTAATCTACCAACATATTTATACCCCATCGTCCTTGAAATCTGCGTTCAAATTCCTTCAAGTCTAGGTGAAACCTTTTTCCTTGCTCTTCACTAAAGTCCCCGTTGTTCTCAGGAAATTGATCAATATGTGAATCAAGGAAATGAAGTTTCAAGTTCATTTGGCAGCCCAGTTTTTCAAAATTGCGTACCATTCTTTTTACAATATTTTTGCAATCCACGTCATTAGTGTTACCCAAAACCTTTGTTGATACCTCTTTGAAACTAGACCACGCTGCTATCTCATCATCTTTCATAGTTCTTTCAAAGTTTTCATATCTAAATAGAGTACGAATTTCAGGTCCATCAAAAATACCTGCGCTTAGTTTACCATCTGTTTTGTGGTGAAATACTTCGCCCAAATATTCGCCCAAGAAACGATAATTTTCACTATTTTTTCAGCCATTTTTGCATTAATAATTCAATTTTGCAACATAAAATTCCAAAACAATTAGGTTTATAGACAAGCCTAAGGTATAAAGAAGAAACCCTAAAAATTTCAGCTAAATTGGACAAGTAGATTTTGAGTAATCTTGGTTACCAATTTTAAAAATGTTCAATCAGCGATTCCAGGGGCATATAAATAGGCCTTATACCTCTTCGTACATGCTGTTGTTGATATTCTGTAGCTCTATGTGAGCCTTAGACCTTCTAATTGAATTTAGCCCCTTAATTCTTGGGATTTCTCTAGAATTACTAATTGTAAGTACACAATATGAGACTTAAAAATTAAAATTGTTAAACTAATAAAAGTTTGACATTTTTAAAATACTTTGTGATTTATGAATTTGAAAATTTTATAAATTAATATGTTTTTGTTTACAGATCAATTTTGTTTTATAGCTTAAATCATAGTCTTAATGATTCTTAATTAATTCTCTACCCTAAAGTTAGAAATTAATTTTACGTTTTCTGTATTTCGCACTTAAATAAATCAACAACTTTTTGCAGTTATTGTATTGCCAGAGTATCCTTAAAATACCGTTTGTTCAGAATTCCTGTAAATAAATTTAGATTTTAGTCTAATGACTATCTATAAAATTACCTTCAAAAAGTAAATGTGTAAGATTGTATGTTATCAGTATTGTGAAAAATATGAGTTCATTCTTCCGTAACACAGTTAAATTTATTTTGACCAAGTTTTATGTATGAAATAAAATTTTTAGTTACTGCATTGAATTTCCTTTTAATAATCAGTAATTGGGTGACTGTGGGTATTACTCCGGATGCCTCAAATACTCCTACCGTATAACCAATGTTAATCCATAGTAATAGATACAGCGCTCTACGTATACGCGCACTAAATCCTGCGGATCATCTTATGCTTTAATATGGTGCATTAGTTAGCACACAGTAATAGAAACCAGTCTGCACTAATAGCGACAAAAATATATATGTTTTCAAGACCGATTTATTTATATATTACTCACTTTCCGAGATACAACTGTGTTCTAATCAGTTATAAATTTTTTAAGCGTTTTTATGCAGAAACAGCTGTCATTATTTGTTTACGTACAACGAATTTATTCAAGTTTGAAGTTAACCTATACTTCTAATCCCACCCCATTGCATAAAGAGATTCATACATACCTTTTCTATACAAATCCCATTTTTAAATAACCGATGTACTGCAGTTAATTTGTATGCACTGCAAATCAGGTCGAGCATGAAATAGATTACAGAATTGGGGCTCAGTGTTGCTCCGAAAAATAGCACATCGGCTTCTCTGCTTCTTGCTACTTTACTAAGTAATAAAAATTGTCGTGAATTAAACTCAAGCGGTTAAATAAAATCCAACACATATTCATTAATCCAGAGGTATATTCAGCTACTCTTCGGGTGAAATCGTATGCGTTGCCCACACAGAGATAAAGGAACAAGAGAGATAAATAGATAGTACATTTACTTTGTAATTTAATTAAAATTATATTAAATCATATTATCAAACATTTCAGTAAGCTCTACATAATATTTTTACGTACACTTATACTTATACTTAGTCTAATCAATCTTTATTATTTATCACATTGTATAAATCAAGACATAAACAACGATATCATAGTGGATACCGGTGAATGGGTAAGGTTCCAGACCAGGAAATAAAATCCTTAAAAAAAATCCTTATGAAATCCTTCCACCCTTTATACAGCCGTCTTGAATTCGCATAATGATAGAAGGTAGCGCAGGGTTTGCGGAAGAGATCTACTATTGGTTTATGTGTACATTCTTGGAATAGAGAGTTATTGTACGACTACATATGCTCCTCCTTGAGCCGAAGGATTTTATGTGAAAAGTATTACAGCAAAATACATTCTCCTAGTGCTGACCTCCAAATAGCCCAGTCACTTTCTGTACGGTGTAATTGTCTTCCTTCCTATTAAACCTGTCAGCAGGAGGCGTAACGGACTCCGTTCAAGTGGTCTCCCTCGCGAAATCGCAAAGCGCCGTATTAACGGCTCGTCCTCCAGAAAAAAAGCGGCAGGCCCGTCCCTACAAACGGAAGAACGGTCGGTAAAGAAGAGCCGACGACAAGAGACTTCCACCTCCGAATGGCAGGAGGTAGAAAGGAAGTGCAAAAAGAAGAAAAAGAAAAAGTCAGAGAAGACGGCCGAAAATAAAATGGCACCCAAAAAGAGAACGGCGCCGAGGAGAAAGCCGGAAGCGATCTTGCTTCGTCCGGTTGAAAACAAGACGTTCGCCGAGGTGCTGGCAACTGTGCGGAGAACCGTCAAGCTGGGCAGCACCGGGGTCGAGGTACGATCCGTTCGGCGGACTAGAGCGGGTGAGGTCCTCCTCGAGCTCCATAAGTCGACCCGCGAAACTAGAGGCGCCTTCGCGTAGGCCGTCAGATCGGCGGTCGACAACGCCGGCAGCGTCAGGAGCTGGTCCCCAGAGCCTCTCTGGAGATCCGCGACCTTGACGACTGCACGACGAAAGAAGAGGCTGAGGAGGCCCTACGAAATGTCCTACCGGACTACACGGGCCACCTTAGGGTAGCAGTGACCCGACCAGATATGCGGGGGCAGCGGGTAGCAGTGGTGTCGGTCGATCAAACGGCCGCCGCGGCTCTGCTCAAGGCCGATCGCATTAGGGTCGGGTAGGTCAACTGTAGGATCCGTCGAAGAGTGGAAGTGCCCAGGTGCTATAAATGTCTGGGCTACGGCCACCAGAGCTGGGCCTGCAAGGGACTAGACCGGAGTAAACTCTGCTTCCGGTGTGGAGCAGAGGGCCATGTGGGTAAGAACTGTAAGTCCGATCCCGACAGTTTCCTGTGTGCCAATGCCGAGGGAGAGACCGAGGTACGGAAACATTCCGCGGGATCGGGCGCATGCGGAGTCTTCCGCGCTGCCCTTGCACAGAACAAGAGAAAATGGCCCTAGTCCTCCAGGGAAATCTGCACAGGAGCAGGACGGCACAAAATTTCCTTGCCCAGATCTGTTCCAAGAAGAACGATGAGATTATTCTCATCAACGACCAGTACCGGAACGGATCGGCGCCGGGATGGTATACCGATGAGCTTGGCACTGCTGCCATATGGATACCGGACCCATGTAGTTTTCACGTCGCGGATCACGGATCCGGCCGCGGCTTCGTCTGGGTGAGGCACGCGGACACTTATTACGTTAGCGTGTACCTCACCCCAAATGATCGCATAGACGACTTTCGAGCCAAACTCGATGGTCTGAAAGACGCGGCGCGGGACATGGAGAGAGAGCTGATTGTAGCGGGAGATTTTAACGCTAAAGCTCTCGAATATGGGGAAGCCAGGACCGACTCTAGAGGACGCCAGGTCGCCGAAATGGTGGCACGGCTTGGATTAGTGGTGCTCAATTCCGGTACCACCTCCACCTTTAGAAGGCCTGGCTACAGGGAGACTATTATAGACGTCTCCCTGGCGAGAGACGTGCTCGCGGCGCGAGTCGAGCACTGGCGGGTGGTCGAAGACTACACTGGAAGCGACCACCAGTACATCACGTTCCGCGTTCGTGATGTCCGCCTGTCCTCGGCACCTATTAGACGCCCACCTCCCAGGTGGAACATTTCAAAAATGGACCACGAGAAGCTATCTTCCGCTCTAACGTGGGATCAGCAAGCACTGAGAAGCATCCCGGGCGACGTGCCGCCGTCAGCGCGGGCCGAGAGGGTGACAGCCGTCACTATGCGGTTCATTCACGAGGCTTACGCGGAAGCAGTGCCTCGGAGCCGCGGTAGTGGAAAGAGACGTCCTGCCTACTGGTGGACGAGCAAAATCGCGGACCTCCGCAAGAGGTGCCTGGTCCTGCGCCGCCGCGTGCAAAGGGCCAAACAACGCGAACTCGACACAACACACTTGGCCGCAGAACACCTTGTTGCCAAGAAGGAACTAAAGCGGACCATCCAGCCAGCGGCTCTGCTGGTGGGAGCTGGGGGAGGAGCTGAATAGGGACCCGTGGGGACTGAGCTATAAGATCGTTACCCGCAAACTGGCGGCTTTTGCCGGCAGCAGTCCAACAGACGCGGGGACGATCAATAACATCGTAAATGTCTTGTTCCCCGGGCATCCCGAGAGACAGCGCCCTCAGGAAATATCCGGCTGCCCAGTTGAGTCTTTATTCTCGAGGGCGGAGCTCTCAAGGGCGGTTTCCACTATGCGAAGCAAGAGAGCTCCAGGGCCGGATGACCTCCCGGCAGAGCTGCTTAAGGCGATATCCTCAAGTCACCCAAGCCTCTTGCTGGACATGCACAACTCGTGCCTGAAGGCGGGTTTATTGCCGGCCCGCTGGAAGGTTGCGAAACTTGTCCTGATCAGCAAAGGCAAGGGTCCGGCAAACACTCCAGCATCGTACAGGCCATTGTGCATGCTGGACACCGCAGGGAAACTCCTGGAGAAGCTGCTGAAGCCCTGTCTCCTAGTAGCCGTGCGAGAGGTAGGAGATCTAGCCCCTCGCCAGTACGACTTCAGACGGTGCAAGTCAACCATCAATGCAGTCCAGAAGGTCGTTGACGCCGCAAGATCGACGGAACGGGGAAATCATTCATTACGCCCCGCGTGTTTTCTGGCCACCTTAGACATGAAGAACGCCTTGAATTCCGTCAGGTGGGACCAAGCGTTGGACGCCATGGAGCGAGATTTCCGTGCCCCCGGGTACATTCTCCGAATGCTCGGGAGTTACCCCAGGAACCGCTACATAATCTATGACACCGACGATGGCCCGATGAAAAAGGAAACAACATCTGTGGCAGCTCAGGGCTCTATCCTGGGTCCCGAACACATCTTCGTCTGGAACATCTTCTGCGACGTGATACTAAGGATATGCGGACGACATAGCGGCCGTCAACATCGCAAGAGATGTCGACGCGTGTCAGATGCGACTCAATCAGGTAATGCATCGAGTAACCCCGTGGATGGAGGACCACGGGCACGAATTAGCCGCAGCCAAGACCGAGATCGTGCTGCTCACTAAGAGGTGCATTAACACCTTGCGCCCGATGAGCGTAGGAGACGCGACGGTCCAGACTAAGCCAGCTGCTAACTATCTGGGGGTGTCGCTGGACTCAAAGCTCACCTTCGGGGAACACATACGCAGGGCGGCGCGGTGACAATGGCGCTTAGCCGGATCATGGCTAAAACCAAAGGTTCACGGCCTTGCAAGCGCCGTTTGTTCATGTGCACCGCTGAGTCCGTCATGCTGTACGGTTCCGAAGTCTGGGCCGATACGCTGCGGTATGAAATATATCGCAAGTGTATGTCCGCAGCGCATCGGAGAGCGGCTCTCCGTATTGCGTGCTTCTACCGCACGGTCTCCGAGCCCGCCATGCTGGTGGTCGCTGGGGTTATACCAAATACAAAGCGGCCACCAGACAACTGCTAGAGCCAACACCATCCAGGTCTGGCAGCAGAGATGGGCGGCAGAAATGAGTGGCCGGTGGACAGCAAGGCTAATTAGCCAACTGGACGCCAGGCTAGTTCAGGAGGCGGGCGAGGTTAACTATTACCTCACCCAATTTCTCACGGGCCACGGCTTGTTCTGCTCCTATCTCCACAAGATGGGAAAGGTAACGGAGCCAAGGTGTGGCTACTGTGACTTTCCCTCAGACGACGCAAACCACACTTTTTTTGAATGTAGAAGATGGAGCATGAAACGAGGGACACTTGCAGCGGACCTTGGAAGCATCACACCGGACAACGTCATTGGTGTGATGCTCCAGGGTCACGAGAAATGGGCAAGGGTGTCCATATTTGTAGAGACGGTCCGACGCCAGAAGAAGCAGGGTATGGACGGCATGCAATACCATAGCCATCCTTAGAAGAGGACTCCTCTTGGGAGGAGCTAGACACGGTGGCCCCAGACCGGTACGCGCGGAATAACCGCGAGAAGACGTGGCACCTCCCCTCCGAAGTAATGCCTCACGGCGGTGCCGGAGGGGAGGGAAAACAATTTCCACGTGTTTTCATGGCGGAGGGCTTTTAGTGGATATGCCTGATCATTTAAACAGGAGAGTCCCACACAGTCCCACAAAAAAAGGACTCCGTTCAAGCTCGTTTATTGCCTTGCTCTGCGTATGATTGTGTGCTTGGCATCGATTTTCTGAAAGACTTTCAGATTAAACGCACCATATTATTATTAAATATTCCGATGAAATAAACAATTTAATATTTTATTGATTAAAAAGTTCTGTAAAATAACAAAAAGTATTCAGCTCATTTACGAAAAGTTTGCTAAGAAGTTGAGGACCCACTTAAATATCAGAAATTTCGAGATGCTTAAAGCAAAATTATTTTTCAAATGGACTTTAAAACTTTTGAATGGATATATAAACCCATTAAAGCCCATGCAAAAACTGGCTGAGATAGCAACAAACTAACTGTGCCATCCTTTGCATAAGTGAAAAATAAAATATATGCATTTTTTCATTTGTCATTTGTAATTGTTTATAAAAAATTATTTAAACAAATTACAAAATATTTTATAATTTTCAAAAATTGACTGCGGGAATCGATTCTAGGGGAAAGATTCAGAATCTTCAACTCAATCAGGTAGATCTCTAATTATCCGTCTCGACATTATCAGTGGCGTTACTAATGAAGAACAATATAAAATCAAAAAGTTTATTCCGAAATTATTATTTCAAAAAATAAATTCAATGAATTTATGTTCCCAACTGTTAGCCCGCCACTCAAACGTGATCTCTAACACGGAAGGATTTGCGAAATGTAATGAACTTATCCAATTTCGGTATACAGTCTCGAAATTTATCAGTGAGACTACATCCCATGCAGATGAGTAAAAACACTTACATGTCAAAAGTTTATCCCTATATTAAGATAACAAATTCAACTCTGACAAAAAAGTGTTATATAGGTTTTTGTCTCGATATTTCTCCTAGAATCGATTCCCGCAGTCAGTTTTTGAAAATTAAAATTTTTTTTGTAATTTGTTTAAATATTTTTTTATAAACACTTACAAATAACAAAATAAAAAATACGTATAGTTTATTTTTCACTTATGCAAAGGATGGCACAGTTACTTTGTTGATATCTCAGCCAGTTTTTGCATGGGCTTTAATTGGTTAAATAAAATAACAAAAATATTTCGAGGTTGTAAAGTCTCATTGTTTTTGTTTCTCTGTTTCTTTTCCTTATATTGAGCCTTTGGCTAGATACTCTTACAAGTTAAACGCAGATTTAAAAATATCATAATCTGCAATGTGACAAATGTATGGACATCAAATGGAGACTTGCATAATTGAAATAATTGTAACGCTTCCATGATGAATAATGTTTTTAAATGGATTCTATTTTTTTTTTATCAGAAAAGCGAATAAAATGACGATCACGTATCGAGAGCATGGCATGTAATTGCTTATGATTCTCAATTTTTCTTCCTTACATTATCCCAGAATATGTAAAGCTCGGCTAATAAGTATTCGCTTCAAAAGAAATTCCAGAATAAACGAATCAAAATAAAGCCGATATTTGTACAAAAAGTTCGTGGTCAAAATAACATATTTTATGCGTTAAAATTGTGTAATTATGCAATTATAAGTGCTCATAATGTGCCATTATTTAATGAGTGTGTAAAGTAACAGTAATTCGTATATAAACTGCTATGCTGTTGCAAAATAAGTGCGATTACACAATGTGTTACTTTACATACTAACTTTACGTGCGTTAGTAAAATAATATCTTTCAACACTCGGGTTGAACTGTTTCGAACCTTTGAAAAGATCGACTTCTCGCCCTTGCGATGAAAATAATTCAATATTATACTTTTGAATATTCCATTATTATTCTACTAATATTTTACTATTATTTTTTTAATTGATTGAAATAACAAAAATTATACAACTGCTCTTCTGAAATATCTTTAAGTTAAATAATGTGACGTGACGATTCGGATCCGGCCCCTGTTTTCCTTCGAGCACAGGCCCCTCATCGGAGACCTGCGCCCGTCGCAGTAATTTTCCAACTCGACGAATTTATTAGTGATGAGCGCCAGGCGAGCTACTCTTTTCCCGGCTTCCTTGGGTCCTCTGTTCCCGAGGAGGTTCCGCTGAGCTAAAGAAGACACGAGTCAAACCCACGGCGATTCCTCCAGTAGTTACTGGATTCCTCTCGTGCTCGTCCTACTCCCTAAAATTCGCTTATTGCTCTCTCTCTCTCTCTCTCTCTC
>UELU01138282.1:0-25938 GCA_900490025.1 Megastigmus dorsalis | reverse complement strand
TCTTCTGTCCACTGAATATATGCTTGGGAGCCATTGACCACACACACTTGTTGAACGACTCATTATTATTTTGCGTATTGCAGCCAAGACATCGTTCGAGTAGATCATTCTTAATAAGTAATATGGGTTTTAAAATCTCTTGAACGTCAAGAGCAAGGCGAGGAGGGTGTTTGTACTTGTAAAGAGTTTTAGTTCTCACAGCCTTCTGATATGAACACCAAGTGTCAGGTCCATTTGGACAATACGAGTGCTGGGGTTTAGCGTCCGTAGAAATTTTGTGATAAAACCCAGCCCATATTTCTTTACGCATGTCATCCACTGAATCCTTATTTCGTCGAACTGCCAAACCATAATTAGTTGATAATTCCTTCATTAAAGCAATTGTCAAATCTTGAGTTTTTTCTTTTATAACTACAGGTTTTTTTGAGGGTTTTTTCTTCCCTTTCTTCACTATAACTTTCTTTTTTGCTGGACTTTTATTTTTCGCTTTACTCTTAGTCTTCGGCAGAGTTTTTTCCTCCTCTGATTTCTTTTCTTCTTCTGCTTTCTTCTCTTCTTCTGCTTTTTTCTTTTCTTCTTCTTCTAGTTTCTTCTTTTCAGCCTTTCGTTTTTGTGTCAGTTGTTTTTTAGCTTCACTAGCTCTTTTAAAAACGCGCTTTGCCACATGCAATACACATTCAAGTTTTTTTACAGAATGCTTTAGTTTCTCCGTCACCTATGTAACCACCATGCTTGACTCCAAATTTCTCAATCCATCGCATAAACATTTCAACAACACCTTCACATTCCATACCCCCGGCACTTCCGGAGTGATTAGCAGTACACATTGCTTGATGCTCTTCATACCATGCCAAATATTCAATCGACATTTTATCTGCATCTTTTTTAGCTTCACATTCTTTACAGTAAGTTGATTTTACTGCAACGTCAGCAATTTTTCCCGAGTACTTGAATATCAAAGAAACAATTCCTACAAGAGAGGAATAACCTCTTGTCTGCCAAGAACCGTCTCCAGAAACACTTAGTATATCTTCGGGTTTACCATGTTCAACGTTCTTTTTTTTTCTGCATTCGCAACTTTGAGCGTCACAAGATCGAAAATTTTATTCACTGAATTTTTGATGTGATCAAGAACGTCATAGTAAACCTTTGAATTCATGTGTCCTAATTCCATAAGACCACAAAATAAATTTACCCCTTGCAATCCAACTCCAATCAAGCGCATCACGAAGATCAACCGTCGATTTATTTCAAATCCATTTCCAATTTTTGGACAAGAATCAATGTACTTTTCACCACAAGAACACTTCACTTCGATCTTAAAACCAAGTCCTCTTTGACCGAATTTAGAGAAAGTAATTGCACCATCACAAACACTACACTTCACATACTGCGATAACGCTGTAAACACGAGAAAGAAGTTTAAAATATCACACTGAGATGTTGGATCAGTATGAATGTCAAGAGTCGTGTCTGCCATCTTTTTTAGTTTTCCGGCCGATGTACTGGTATCGCGTCTTTTATTACCGTCGTATTGGTTTCCTTGATATTTCCGCCTTTTAAGTCGTGAACCTGGCCTTCTCCAAGTAGTATTTTGGTACTTACTTGGTACGTCCATGACGTATAAACTTTACTTACAAAGTAAAAATTGCGGAGCAAAAACTATACGGAGCGGAGATGTTGCTTACTTCGGTTTCAAAACTCTACTGATGAAACAAGAGTTTCTCTCACTTGGTATACTTTGTATGTACATTTAAGACTTTAAGACAGTTAAAGTATAAGCGGGAATGTGTAGCAAACAATAGGAGCAGCTGATTGAGGAAGCGAACGTATCCTTAAATTTCGGGTCGAACAGGTATAGTTGCGCTTAGGGGATTCTTTTCAACTAAAAATATTTCTATATATGTATGAGTAGAATGAATTATGATCTTTTTATACCTGAGAACATGTAGAAATAAGAAATTTATGAAGGCAATAAAAGGGAGCACGGTGTACGACCGAATAATCTCAGGTATACGGCATCGAAGGTTACACGTCAAATAGTACGGCTGACCGCGCGCAGGTAGCAACTTTGCATTCGTTGAAAAACATACTTAAACTCTTCGGATCTTTATAAAAATTTAATACAATACTCTTAGATATGTATACTTTCGAAAAATTAAATAAAAATAAAATCGATTTTTTGAAAATGAGAAAGTAGGTAGAACCCTAAACAGTATTCCCTGTGCTACCTCCAAAAAATGCTTCGCGGGGATCCAAAGGCTATCTGTACACGAGGTCGATATTATTTTCAACAAAATACCTCATCTCCTCATTGCGTGCCAATTCTTGATCGTACGTACATTCCCACATCTCGATCAGCTGATAATTGTTTGCAATAATTTTTTCGGAAGTGGCACAAGTTTTCTCTTACCTATCATCCATCGTGTCATTGTCGATCAAGCTATCATCTCGATTCACTCTGTAACAGCGAGGGCAGCCATGCCAATAGCAACCGTGAAATTGAAGAACGATTCCTCTATGATTTTCGTTTTCCTCGGCAGGGCAGAACCCGTCTACAAGAATAAACTCGGGTAATCCTCTCTCGCGGCCATGCCCAACGTGTTCGATTCTGCGATTTAATCCTCTTTGCTCCATCCAGTACAGCCAATGGATCGCTTTGATGGATTGGTTATCGGCTCTTCTATAGCCACTAACGGGTACGATGCCGATCTGATTTTTCTTTAAAATTTTTTTCCGAAACACATGCATACAAGTGGAAGCTATTGTCGCACAATCGTCAAAAGGATCCACTGCGAATTCCATGAATGTCGCTCGAAAAGCTAAACAGGCTAATCGCAGTATTTTGACATCCTGCTTACAGAATTTAATTATCTCCTTCTGGAAATCGAACACATATTCGCTATTTACTTGTTCTTTGTACCATTCTAAAAAATTTTCTCAATGAGGAAAGTACCTTTCGCGATTTCTGAAAATCCGTAAGCTTTTGGTAAACTACTTAAAGGCATGTGAAAGTAATTTAGGCTATCGATAAATTTAATATTTAAATATTTCAACAAAATAATTTTTGAACCGTTTGAAATTACCTGCGGTTTTTCGCGCTGACTCTGCTTCTCGACCAAATATTTAAAAATAAATTGGCTGTCGAATCCTTGAGAATTGTGTTCAATACATATCGTCTTCTTGAAATTGTTACGTTTAGCTAGAGCTAAATCAACCAATTTTTTTACCGGGTCGATATTAAACACGTATTCTCTAATACCACAGTGTTCACATCTGTTGGAAATATCTTCATCGTCGAGACACAGAGTGCACACTTGCTGAACTAAACATAAATTTGGAACGTGTATTTTTTTCTTCTCATCGCCAAGTACAGGTGCGGATTGCTGCGTCTCGAAATCGTAAAATAAAAATAATACATTTTATTTCTGTGTACCATCTTTGATCGGTTGTGAGAAGCAAAAATACCCACTGGTAGCCGCTCGTTGCAAATATTACAAAATGACACCACAGATATGAGCTTCTCCACGATTATTCATTCGCACGGTTTTGCAACAAATTATACAAATTTTAATCTCATCGCATACAGATAACGGCTTTTGACCTGATTTTTTTTTTTAAATAATTTTCATAGCATTCATTGTCAAAACAATTCCGGTTACAATTTTCACATTTTTTCAAATAATTAGATTTATCGCACTGTGGAGGGTGGAGACATTAGTAACACCTGTTGGAACATCTGTGACTCTCGACGTTTTTATAACTTTTGTTACACGGTATGCAATATCCTTTACTTCCAGCTGCACCCACTAAGTTAAGTATCGGTTGATAATGTCTACGATTCTCGTAGTACATAATTCGTAGTACGTGCAAAACACTTTTATAAGTATCACTTACACATCTCGTCCCGTCGAAAATAGGCGCATCTCCGCGAGCAAAATTTCTAAAAGAATACACAACTATAGCTATGCCTTTCTGAGCGAGAGACATCTGAAATCGATGAATTTCTTCAAGTCCGCAACCGTTCGTCGGGACACGGACTTGCGCCAATCTGATAAGGTCTTGAGCTGCTTCTTTCTGCACTCGACTATTTTGTCTTCTAATTTGATTCCAATAGTTGTGCAAAACACCCGAGCGCAATTGGCCTCTAACTGCATGAGCACAAGCAGTAACTAGAAACCGCGGTAGACGCAGGCCATCATCGTTTCTTATAGATAAAATCGAACGTTTTCGCACGGACTGTTCGGTTAAATGCACACGGCCACGGCCTGCTTTATTATTTAGAACAGCACACTTGATCAACAATGTGTCATCAATATTGAAATCGATTGCACTTTGCGCTGCACTGAAAAACATATTCCACAATTCGCCGACGTCGAAATTTTGAATAGGCCTAAATGACATCCATAAGGGTCCATAATTAAATTTTTCAGATTGAATAGTTATACCTATAAAATCTGTAGGCTCACGGTCACGACAAAGATTTTCATGCAACTCAGACAGAGCGTTCTCCAACCACTCGTAAATGTTATTATTATCGGGCAGTGGTCTGGATATTCGACCTATGAGTTCGAGCCCTTCTACACCGAATCATCGATAGTACCGTGAAGAGCTACACTCAATAATAAAATGAGGAGCTCTTTCTATCACACCTCTAGCACCTTGACCGTTCTGTAAATAAATATCTGTAAAAATTGAACTTTTTGAATATTCATGATTTAAAAAACAAGAAATGAATTAAAAATACTATGAACTTACTGCTATCGTTTAAAGAACGGGCAGTGCTGTTATCGGTGTCGGTGTCAGATGAACCCGAGCTGGAGGAGATCGAGGTGAACGACTCCGATGAATGAGACTCGCTATCTGAGTCTGCATCATCGCGTACGTCGTTTGACACCGAAGGCCCTGCACCATCCAGCTGAGGTATCTGGCACTGTCTGATCACCTCATCGCCTTCTGTATCAGCACGCATTTCCCTAAGCACTAAAACGTATTTTATGTAAATCAATATTTGTTTTTTTTTACACACACATACATTTATAAAAAAGAGTACTCACTATGCCGATGAAGTATGCGGTTAGATGCAGGATTGGCTTGAAGTTTACGTCTTCTTATCACACTCACCACAAGATCGAGAATTTGATTATTAATAAAAAGACCGAGTTGACACATATACTCCATACTATTAATATTAGTACGCATGAAGAAAAACTTTAATTTTTGTAATAAAATCTCCTTTGATAAAACTGCGAAGTTGCTGCGTTTTATTAAATTAAATAACGAGCGAACATTTCTATCGCGAGACATCGCAATGCGAAGCGCACATTTAAGAACGCCGAGCACGTGAATTTTCGACGGTAAATCCATGTTTACTGAGAGAGTGAGACACTATGGTCACATCGGTGCAAAACTGCTCTATTTATACTATCTCGCTCATTGCTGCAAGGAGGGGATTTTGCAAAAGAACTCAGTTAAAAATTGCAAGCGAAGCTTGTGCTTCGTATTTTTCAAATGAAATAGAGAGAGAAAGAGAGAGAGAGAGAGAGAGAGAGAGAGAACCGTGTAGTATGACTTTTATTTCTCAAGTTTCAATCATGTGTAAATTATTTGGAAGAACAGAAAATAAATGCTCGTATAACACTTTAGGAAATTTTTAGTTTATATAGCAGGCACGTGTAGTCTCGACCTCTAGAAACTGAGAAATTCGACTTTATATTTCTCGAGTTTCAGATGTGCGCAACTCGTATTTTAAAACAATTTTATTCGCCATTCAAATGAAAAATCATATCCGTGAAAGTCGTCTTAATATTATCTCAAGCTTCTGGAATGTGCAAGTCGTCTGAAAAAAAGTTCCATGTAAAAGAATATTCAAATTATTTTTTTCCTGAATTGTTACTTAAAAGTCGACTCGTCGTGATATTGTCTAAAACTTCAGGAATGTGCAGACCATTCGAAGAGCTTATATGTAAAAGAATATATAGCTCTATTATGTTTTAACTCAGTTTCTCATTGCATTGCTTTTTTGAAGTCGACATCATCTTAAAAAAAATTTAATGCAGACAAAAACAGCAAGGGTATTATCTGTCTCGCGTATGCCTTTCCTATGACATCATCGACGAGGTCCGAGACACCCTATACTCTCTCTCTCGCGCGCGCGCGCACTCTTCGGTATCGCGCGTTATTAAAAAATGTTGACATTAGGTAAAAGTTTTAGAAAATTTTACGAGATGTTCTTGAGTAGTCAGTCGTCGTTCGGACTCCTTGTACTATGGATGGATTACCCGTTCATGAGTGCGAGGAGTCTTTATTAAATTTTTTCCACCGCGACCGGTCCAGTGACGAGGAGTCACTATCGGAAGCCACGGGTACGCGCTACCTAGAGTTATTGGAAAAGGATAAATATTTACGATTAAGCAACAGTGATAGTTCTGAACTGAATATCGAGTGTACCTCCGTTGCCTCTGCTGGACAGTTAGCTAATAGTACCGTCAAAAATAGTGACAGTAGTTTAGACAGCGATATAGACATAATAGAGTGCAAGAACAGTGACATAGACATTATAGAGTGTGCGAATAGTATTAGTAGTGTGGCTAGTGTTATCGAGTGTGAAAATAGCGAGAATGAAATCAATGTGTCTGACAATAGGCGTGAACCTGCAATGTCGCGAAGAGACAAGTGCCTGAGTTGCCTAAGTGGTTATTATAAAAAGACTATCTTACACCGTGGCGGTATTGTTTTTGTTGCACGGGCTGGGTTTGCCCCAGGTGTATAAGCACATGCAAATTTACATGCATGTGCTTTGTTAAGTACAATCAATCTAATAAAATGCGCATATTACACAAGCCGCGCCTTGTTCTACGCATCGTCAAACCTAAGATACGACGAGGCGCAAAGTGTCTATATTGTCCAGTTATTTACTGGAAAAAAAATAGTCGCCAACCTTGGCAATATTCATACTATAGCAGTGGTTGGGACCGCCCCAAGTGCTTATGTTAAATAAATTTTAAGTGACAGTTTTAAGTGGTAGTTTTAATTTTAAGTGACTTTTTTTTTGTTAAGTGAAACTTTTTAAGTTAAATGGTAGTTTTTAAAAAATGGACTACATGGATCTGCCAGAAGAGGAGGAGGAGGAGTACGAGGAGCAACACCACGACGAGGGCTACGAGGAGGCCGAACCAGAAATCGAAAACTGGGATCTCGACCCTGTGTGGCCAGTAAACTTTGCAATGGGTGTCAGATTTTACATAGCGGGCGCTGCTATGGACACCGAGGATTCAGGCTACAGCTCTGACGAAGAATATTAGAGGTAGGTTAATTTATATTTTTTAATCACACACACACATAACCACTCATTCTCTGATTCGGCGAATCGGGTATTTAAATTCTGTTCTCCCCTACGTATCACTTTCGCCGTCAATTACATTTTTAAAAATTGTTTAAATAACGCTTCTCCCAATAGAAAATCAATAGTTTTCGAGATATTACGCCTGAAATTTAAGCAATCGTTTTTTAAGAAAAAACGAAGCTAAAACTTTGAGGCTCAATATCTCGGAAACTATTGGAGATAGAGCGGAAATAACCGAATTTTGAATCTCCTATGGGATTGTTATGCCGGGCCATAGTGGGTCCATAAATATTTTTATGATCTGTAAAAAATTTCTAAATTTTTTTCGACTTATTTTCCACCAAAAAAACATAAAAAGCTGATTTTTGGCCAATTTAGGGAATATCCTCCTAGCAAATACGAGACTAAGCTTTAGAAAAAAGCTTTCTTCGTTACCGACTGAGAGTATTAATCGAATTTTTTCAGATTTTTTAAGCGCTGGAACATCGATTTAAACAATTGAAAACTTATTTATTACTACAAACATATAATACGAATTGTTATTAGTTGAAAAAAATAAGCTTAACTATTCAGTACTTATACTTTAGTATAAAGTTGTTATAATTTAAGGTTAGTGTCTGCTCAGTGAAGCCAATTAGCGCCACGTAGTCGCACATGACACATGTGCACGACAAACTGGCAACTGCACGACCTAGGTAGGTACTGGAGACTCACTCTTAGGGCCTTCGTACGAAAAAGGGAACAGAGCACAGCACGCAAGATTAGCATGCACTTTTAACGATAAGCGTTTCATTTATTAAATAATACCGAAAGTCCAAATCCCTAAACAAAAAATTCTGAAAAACATTTTGACGAAAGTCGAAGATCGGAAAATCAAAATACCGAAATTTGAAGTTAGGAAAGACAAAATACCGAAATACTATATTGCAAAGGTTCAAAATACCGAAAACCATTATTGCTACGGTCTAAAATGCCGAATAACATAATCGGTTTGGTCCAAAATACCGAAACTGTGTTATCTGCTTTTTGAGGTTGTAACTGAACGATAAATAACAGTTCAAAGGTATTTAAAGTTCATACAATTGCATATCTTATGTATTGTTTTGTTGACATCTACAATTTTATAAAGTGATTTGTTAGTAATTTTAAGTAAAAAGTACATATTTTTGTTTTCAGATATCCAACCTAAAATGCCCAAAGAAAACAAAGTAAAGGGCTACATACGTATCACAGGAGATGAAATAAAAGCTAATAATAAAGAAAGAAAATGAAGAGGAGGGATAAAACAAAAATCAAAACCAAAATCTAATATAAAAAGAACAAATTTAAAAAATAACACTACTTTAAATAATAATGTTTTATTTATTATTTATACCCTGATGATAAAGTGATTAGAATTTGGGATATAGTCTGATTAGGAATTGCTCCTAGTTGAAATTTAGTGATTAAGATTTAGGACATAATAACTTCTTCATCAAGAAATGAATAAATTATTTAATTTTCAATATTTTGACTAGGTTTTTCAGTTAAGTTAAAGCTAAAAGTTTCGACTTTCAATTAAAGGAATAAAGTTTTAAATATAATTTATAATTTTCTTTGAATTCATTAAAAACTCACACCCTTGGCCTTAACTTGCAACGATGCACTTGCATTCATTGCAGTTAAAAGCGGTTAGAATTAAAAGAAATAAATAGAATTATAATTAGACTAGCACCCCCCGTCGCGGCTTCGCCCGCGCTTTAACGCATAGATGTAATATAATAATTGTTTTATAATGTTTTGCTTTTTTAATGATAGATTTATAAAATTTCTGAGTATATGATATTATTTTCTGGTAATAAAATAAACTGATTTTTAGAGTCACCAGTCCTTGAGAGTCCCACATATAATTGACCATGGGAAAAACAATCTGATCGTAAATCAATTCCTACATATTTAAACGTTTGACCCTGTGACTTGTTAATTATAATAGTTTTTTCATAAAACAATCAAAAAGTTGTAACTATTCAGTTTCACAGTAAAGTGGCTGGCGTTTAAGCTAGAGATGGTTTAAAGATACATGAATATGATGGAACGTTTGCAAAATTTCTGCGCTTCGCGTATATGTACTTAGTTTTAACATTTATTATAATTATTAGCAATAATAATAAACAAAACCCTCTTACCCCCCGAACCAATGTTTTTCGCCTACGGCGCCTGCCTGTATTACTAAAGAAATAATCATTAGAAAATATATTAAATTGTTTTATTTCTTTATTTTGCTTATTTAGTAGTAGTAACTGTTTTTAAATGAAAGTTGTATAAATAAAATAATCCCTAGATCTCTTGCGCAGACGCACACATTCGCTTATGCATCTTAGTGTTCATACTCTGTTAACAAAATTATTTCTTTATTGATAATAGTTATAATAAATACCAAAACCCAGTACATATATGTGAACCGCAAAAATTTTGCACACGTTTCATTATATTTATGTATCTTTATAACCAATCGTGCGCACACGTTCAGATATAAGTCTAGCGTACCGTAGTTATTGATGTCAGATAGAAGGAGCGATCTGTCGTGAGCACACGGCTGATTGCACCCCTATTTGAAGTCCGGTTGGATTATATGAGTCGTGCGCACACGACTCATGTATGAAAATTCTAGTTTCCCCGTATTCCACGAGGACACCGATTGTAATCCGAAGGATCAAGTCCGGATTACACTTATTACATGCGCACACGCATTAAGTGTCAATTCGACTTGTGTATAGAATCATTTCTTATATATCGTGAGTAGACGTTAATATAAGAAATAAGTTCTCCGGTCACATATACAACTTGTAAAAATTAGCATTCGCCACGTCTAGATTCTGTACTCTTAATTCCTTATACTTATCTTCCGTTTTTCTTTTGATTTTTATTGCAGCACATTTCAATGTATAACCGCGCCTGAATGCATTTATTTTTCATTATTTTTGTTTGCTTATTATTTTTTTATTGTTATCTACGTTTGTAATAGTTTTTAAGTTTATTTGAATAAATATTCAATTGTTGTTAAACTTACATCACTGAGTCTACCCGGTCAATTTCCTACATTACCGTAAACCTTTCCCGACCTCTATCTTCAACCCTGGCTCCCTGAGCATCCACGGTAGAGTTCACCACCCCTCACATATACCACCGTTACAAACTTAATAGGTATAGGGACAGTAACGGTATTATCAATTATTAATAATAATCAAACGATTTATTAATCGCAATTATTCCTATAAATAATAGCAGGGTTGACAACACTTAAGCTCCATCGTCTGAGCGAGCTTGTAACGCTGGCACGAGCCGCGTTACGTAATTCACCGCGCGACCGCTAGGCGGCTACGCGAGCGCGAGCGCGTGCTAAACCGCTCTCGCGCACCAAGAAAAGTGTTCCTTCGGTTATATAGGGGACCCATATACCGAGCATAGTTACGCTCCACCAAGTCGAAGGCTACTGTTCAGAGCCAGTGGAAGGCCCCAAGGCCGGACTTGACGATACGCCATAGTGTTTCTGGCAGGACGACACCTCGAGTCGCCACACACAGATAGAGGGCGCGTAGTTCATCTCTATCTTTACACAAAAGCATAAGAAAGCGTTAAATGTGAACGCTCATCACCAACCACCACACACCCGATAGGGGTAGTAGCAATACTACTACTCCTCTGTACCCGAACCTACATCGTCCTATTACAGACATTACAGGGCTCTGCCCTACCGACCATACCGTTATACACCGGAACCGTTACAGCTCTATGAGCTCCGAATCCCGGCCTTAAGGCACACCTGTGGTGGGTGGTACCGAGCGGGTTAAGGAATTAGCCCTCGATTAAGCGTAATCGAGGACTGATTACAGGTCGACATTGTATATATTATTCGTCTAATTAGCCTTAAGCACACACACATTTAGATACACACTTAACCTTTGTTCTATACACTATTAACCGTAGATAAGTCTAATAGTCTTAAGTAACAGCTGACAGTAGGCTTTCATTACACCATTACCGACCGAGCCGATCCGGAACCGACTGTACCTACAGCTGCTAAATAAAGATTTCTTATTATTATTTAATCGATTATCTCACTCCTTTCTTTTACCTACATTATCCCGCGGAAAGGTAAAACAGTCCGAGTGTCCCTACGCTGTGGGTAGAGACTCGTGGTAGAGACACGCCGCGATACCAGCAGACCGAGTGTTCTACGCTGTGGGTAGAGACTCGCGGTAGAGCACGCTGCACAAGCACCACCTTAAGTGCATGCTTGCTCTAGCGTTACAAGCTGGATACTTATTAGTACATTTACCTTAATTTAGCGGAAATTTAAGAGAGATATAAGGAAGGAGTGGGGGACCAAGTTCCGAGCGTGCGTAGTATGAATTAAGAGAGCATGAAGGCGGGGAGGTGTGCACAATTTTAATTCAAAATTATTATTTAATATATATATGTATAAAGGAAGTATACTCTCTTTAATTTGAATTCATCGCGCTTTGTGAGATATTTTATGAGAGATATATTTCAAGAGATAGATAGTGTGTGGTGACGTAAGAAGTACATGTAAGATAACATAGAAGTGAAATATAATATAATATAAGAAAGATGTAAAGCACTTACGTCATAACGCCATGTCGGCCGTTTAGGTGATACGTACGCCGTTGAGCCCGTCGCTGAGATTTTTTCAAAAATTTTCGTTTTTTAGCAGGAGATCCATCTGGAGTCTCCACTGCATCACCGTGTTCACCTGCAGCCTCGGGATGAACCTCCTCGTGATATTGGACCGCCGCCGCCTCTTCTATTCCTTCCATTATTTATGGCACCACACCCTTACACCCACGACTTTATTGTACACTTATAAAATAAAAATATCGAGCGTAGATCGGATCTCTAAAACGCGACCGGTCTCCGTAACGTGTAATGGCGTACAGAGAGAGTCTACGGGGGTGCGCGATCCCATGTGCGTTATATATTATTTGTATATCTATGTACATAAATAATCGTCGCCGCTGTCGTTACGAGCAACGTAACATGTAGAAATATAGATATATGCGTGGAGCAGGCGAGACGTTCTTTTCAGTAAATAAAAGAGCGATTATTTTTTGACGATATGCTGATATGCGCTAATCGAATTGTAATTTCGCCAATAAGTCAAGATATAATTTAAAATCCTAAGAGAGCTTTCCGAAATTCAAATCTTGTACAAAGGGAAGAGCCAAGAAATGGTAAATTCAGCAGTTTCGAGAGGAGACAGAGTCCAAATCCAACGTTAAACTATTAGCGTACCATGCGGGACGAAGAGGTAGCGCATAGATACAACTTCTATATTCGAGGGTATATTCAATTGCGCCCATTGCACCGAGCGCGGCACAGCGAAACAAATTTTTTTTTTGGTGTATTATCACAGATCTGAAAATATGTAAGATGCTATTAAGTTCATTGTTTAAAACTAAATTATGGCACTTATCAATTACAAATAAATTGATTTGATTTGAAACAATGTTCTTAATTGTTAATAATTGATGACATATTCCAACTGTCAAGAATCGCACTTGTATATTTGATTTGATTTCAGTAAAATTATTCTTAATTATGGTCATTTACACGGTGGCACTCTACAAATAAAATTTAGCTGTAAATTATATCGTTAATATCGTTTGACGCATGTGCGCGAAGCAGGTGAACCTATGTGACAGAATCGCCTGCTTTACGAATTAGTATCGAAATACATTATAGTTGTATACTCTGGCGATAGTACTTGTGCCACTTCACGCTCCTGCAATATGTCTTTGACAAAGAATGTATCTGTAATGTTTGATGAAAATCGGAAAAAAAACGCGGAAACTCACTTTCACTTTAACCTCCACTATTCTCACTCATAATTGTTCGGCAATAAGTCAAGATTTTAATTAATCGTCGAACAATGTGTAGTCAAGTAGGTTATATGCTAAAGCTATAATTTAAAATCCTAAGAGAGTTTTCAGAAACTCAAATCTTGTACAAAGGGGAGAGCCAAGAAGTGGTCAATTCAGTAGTTGCGAGAGGAAACAGAATCCAAACTGAACGTTCAACTATTAGCGTTCCATGCGAAACGAAGAGGTAGTATGCCATTGCGCCGAGCGTAAGCCACCTCACCATCGCACATAGTCGCCTGGTAGGCGGGTCGTAGTCGATCGAGTTGCAATCGCCAATAGACGTCTCGCTTCTCCTTTTGTATTTCATCGTTAAAGATCCTTTTATAAAATAATTTAACCATTGTATGAACTTTAAATACCTTTGGACTGTTATTTATCATTCAATTACAACCCCAAAAAGCAGATAACACAGTTTCGGTATTTGAGACCAAACCGATTTTGTTATTCGGCATTTTGGACCGTAGCAATAATGGTTTTCGGTGTTTTGAACCTTTGCAATATAGTCTTTCGGTATTTTGTCTTTCCTAACTTCAACTTTCGGTATTTCGATTTTCCGATCTTCGACTTTCGTCAAAATGTTTTTCCCAATTTCTTGTTTAGGGATTTGGACTTTCGGTATTTTGAACCGCACTCCTATTTAGATTGGGATTACTCTGTTCTTTATATGTTAATGAAATAATAATTGAAATAATTAATTAATATGAACAGTAAAGAGCACTGTAACGGGGCTGTTTATTCTGTGTGCAGTACCGGTGTACTGCACACTCCTACCTTTCCTACACGTTGCAGCGGGTAAATCTACACGCGATTTTCCCCGCTGATCAGGTAACACAGCTTCCGCACAAATGTGGGACTCTCTTGACGAGTCTTGCTTTCCGTTGTTCGGACTTTCGATCGTAAGCACCGTGCTATGCTCACGATTCCAGCCGCTCAGTTATCTGCACTGTGTAAACGCTTTTCCACTGTGTCCTGCTCTTGTTTTTCTTTTCTGCTTCTTGTCTAGAATAGTCTATGCACAAATGTTTTCAATAACATCTGCCGTATACCTGCTCTGATTCCCTAACGTCCCTTTTCTCGAGCGGTCACAAAGGTAGACCAGAGGGCCTTGTACTAAAATTCAAAAACCGTGTACTTAGAAATTTTTCCCGACTATAGTCTTTTGGCACATCATTTTTGAGGTCTTAGGGGACAATTAAAAAAACAAAAAATCGATTTTTCGAAAATTCTAGAGTGGCCTAACCCAACCCCCTTAATATACTTGAAAGTTCAATCGCCTTAGGTTTGTACTTAATGAAGCATTTGTAAATTTTGCTATTAATGTGCCTAGATTGTACTTGAATGTTTAATATATTATGATTTTCTTTCACATACAACAACTTTAACACACCGTCTTCCTGTAACATTTCAACAAGGTATGATATGCACTATTTTAACTCATAGCTACCAGTAAATAGAATTTTCAAATCTTGCATTTTTAATTTTGGAAAATCCATAATTTTAGTAGCTGTTACCTGTTTGAAAGTTTTTTTGCGACGACTCCATATATTACATAAAACTTCCTCGGCTAATGAATTAATATCTGTATTACGTGCTTTCATATTACTGAAAATTTCATCTAACATATTGTTATCTGTATCTAGCTTTTTTCCAAACTTATTGTGTAAAAAGCATGCAATATTGCAATAATTTGCTACGTCAGATAACATTTTATCCCGAAGTTTTTGATTTAATAATTTAAATCTCTTTTTAGAATTTCATGTACGGCTTCCATAGCATATCTAAGTTTTGTGATAAATCTTGAGTCATTAGACTCTTGAGCAGTAAGTTGACTCTTTTTTCCTTTCAGAGCTGGCATTAATACCTTAAATCCTTTACATTCTAGAAGTCCTTTTATATCTCGAAATTATTATAAAGCCGTTCAAACTTTTTTTAGCCTCATTTCATCACTAAGAAAATTCATGGTTTTCTCACGCACTCTATAGTATGTGCTGTTCTTCTCATGCACTTATAGTATTTTTTTCTCATTTTTTCAACTGCGTATGTACTGCCTAAAGACAAATATTACATATACACTGAGAGAAAAAATGTCTTGTATTAAATGATCCGTGTATTTATAGAACCATTAATGAATCTCACTTATATTAAATACGAAATCAGTCTTAAAAATGTTTAACAGGTAATATCATAGAGCGTCTTATCTTAAAATACAAACAAACAAGGTGAACCAAGCGGTCTATATCTATCAGTCAATTGTATTCTAAAATTTAAACATTCATTCATTGCACACATTCACCCATTCACGCTAATAAATACACTCACACAATTTAAAAACGATGTATAAGGGACAAAACAAAATAAAATAACATAAAGAAAACTTATCTACTTGTCCCCTGTGCCAGTGTAAGTCTATAGAGCACTATGACCACATGCCCCGTCTCTGGGTAACTAGGGATCGAGTTCGAGGATTTGTTTAAGGATCGCCGTCTTAAATCCGCGCAAAGATGGAAGATTGCGCAGATTTAGTGGGAGAGAGTTCCAATAGCGCGCACATTGGACCTGGAAAGATCTCATACCAGCTTCTGTGCGCATTCTTGGCACCGAGAGTTCTTGTGCATCACCCCTGCTAGTGCCCTGGACTGGTGTTTACTGAAAAATGCCGCTAAATAACTTGGTTCATTAAGTCGAAGGATTTTATACATAAGGATGGCGGCAAAACACATCCTTCGACTGTCAACGCGCAACCAGCCCAACTGCTTTCTATAGGGGGTGATGTGCTCATCCCTCCTAACACCATATATAAATCGCACACGTGTGTTGTTAAGTCTCTGTAATCGTGTTCTCTGCTCATCTGACGCGTCAAGACACGCTACAGCGCAGTAGTCAAGATGTGGTAAGACTAGAGCTTCAACCAGTCTTCTGCGCAAAGCCTCGGTGGTACATGCCCTTATAAACCGCAGGCTGTAAAGGGCTTTGTTGACTTTTTTAGTTATACAATCGACCTGCGGTATCCACGTTAATTTATTATCTAATGTAACACCGAGACTCACGAAGGCGTCGGAAAAAGGCACAAGCGCTCCGCTCCCCATATCAATGTCTGGCAATCCCATTTTCACCAAATCATTAACATATTTTCTAGAACCAAATAAAATTGCTTTGGTCTTGCCAGCATTGAGACGGAGAGACAAGCGCTCAGCCCACGTCGATACCAACCGTGGAATTAATATTTGCGCGCCAATGAATAAAAATCAAGCTAGCTGTTCTATGTAATACAATAATTGTGTGTTGAAACTACACAGTTAAAGGGCATTTCAACAATCTGATCATCTGACGAAAGTGACTGGCCTTCATTAGAAAGGAAAACTAGAGAATCATATGCCTGCCCCGATGAGGTAGATTTTTGAGATGATTCAAATGAATCGGTTGGAATATTGTGAATCTTCACTTTATACATATTTATTCTACATGCATTACATATTGTATTTACTAATTAGACTTTTTCATTTTCACACATAATATGAATTCTCTTCAAGTCACTTTCTGCATTAATTTTTTTGGTTTATTAAATTAATATTGCATAGGGGGAATTTATTAATTTTACAAAAAAAAATATAACGGGCAGCGGATTTTCAAGGAGCTAGCCGTTGGAGAATAGTAGTAGATCCCTGTAATGTCGGCAAGGAGTTGTCATTAGGATCTGATGTTGAGTCGAGGCCAGTGCGGTAATGGCCCAGTGGTTAGGGCGCTCGCCTCCCGATCGGAAAGCGAGTTAAGGCGTTCATCAGGGCCAGTTCAGTAGCCTTACGCTAAATATCAGGTCCTGACATGGCACCTGACCAGGTCCTAGAAAGTCGCGTAACGGGGCGCGAATGAGGCTCTGATATCTTTACTGGTATTTTTCAGTTTTTGTTAATTTAACTATTTCAGCGATTCGTAAGACAGTAAAAGTATATTCGAGTCTTAACTACAAAAAGAGTTCTTTGTTGCTGTTATAAAAGCCTACGTATTAAATACTGCATTTACAACATTTTCGCTTGAAATAATTCTAACCTACAAAATTAAACGACATGGACGCTCAGTATCTATTAACATCAGGCACTGATCAGGCCCGCCTAAGGCTAGCCCTAATATATCAATAAGTATTAACTTAAGGCCCTGGTCAGGCCCATCCAAGGCCAGTCCTAACAACAGACGCTATTGACTTAAGGCTCTGATCAGGCTCATCTAAGGCCAGCCCTACGTCCGGCTAGCCATTCCAGGGCCATCCTCCCGCCTCGTTACGCTCCTTATTAGGTGCCGGAAGAGGCCGCCAAGCCAGGCCCTTCGGTACAGTTAAGGTTGCCTTAAATATTTTCCAATCGGGCTCGTACTCTCGACGTCGGGGGTTCGACTCCCGAGCACCGCGTATTTTTATTCTCCTAAATCCTAAATCCTGCCCTGTTACAAAATCTTTAAATAATTATTCCACGATCGACGAAAATCGAGTTTTTAATATTTTAAATCATGTTCCACTATTCCAAAAAATCTGAAAAAATTCATGCTACTAAAATAATTGACAAAAACAAAAAAAAATTTTTTAGAATTCATAAATAAAGAAACTTAAGGTTTTAAAACAGTTTTAAACTTTTAATATTTTTTTTCCTGCGTTTTACGGGTAGGTTTGATATATACCTATAGAATGCTTTAAAAGAGTTTTGAAAAGAGCGTAAAAGAAAGTTTTTTCTACAGTGGTGCTTGCCTAGGGAGTCCAGAAAAAGATTTGAAACTTTTAAGCTCGAAAAACTTTTGTAATTTTGTACCAAAATAATTAATTTTAGGTTCTTGCATGCATCTTAAAAAGACCTCTGCTTAAAAAAAGAATCGTTTCGATCAATAAAAATGTCGCGGAGATATCACAAAAAGTCTAAAAAAAGAAAAACGAGATTTTTAGCTTAATTTTGAGGATAGGGGGCTGAAATTTTGAGAATTTTCATATTTTTCAAAACCATTTAAGGTGGCCAAATTTCAGCGAAATACGTGAGAGGGCACTTTTCACCTGCTTATACGGCCTTTGGGATGAAATGATTCAGAATTAAGACACTGCTGAGCGATTAAAAGAAAATATAAAACATTTGAGCACAATAAATGATTGAACGTTGCTTTCTACTAGAAAAAAATTGTCGAAGCAAATATTTCATACGAATAGATTGTTTAATGTTATAAAGAAAAAAAATATTCATTACATGCTGAATATTTTAATAAATGTTGTAATAATAATTATTTTACAAAATTAAATTACTATTCTAATATCAAATTCGAAAGTTTCGAAAACTCACGAGTACTAGTTTCTGTGATGAAATAAAAACATATACGTACGTGTAGTCATTTTGATATTTTTCTAAATATATGGGAACGATGATTACTTATGGCAGTATTATTAGGTAGTCGTGGTCTAGTGAAGAAGACGTCTGATTTTATTGTTTTTAATATATAAGAAGAACATATTGTTATGTATTGTAACATAAATATTGTCACGTAGGATAACTGTGACGAGAGATTCTTTATGAGTGGAGCTTCTGAGTTTAACAACCTCTCAAATTAAAGTTCGCGTTCTCAATTTTCACTTGGGATTTCGTGGTATTTCATATTTCTTTTAGTTGTCAAATTATGAATCATCGAACTGTTTGAATTTTCACGTATTGGGCTTTAATAGTGGTTATCCTAAAAAATTAAGCTGATTAGTCGCAAATATTGATTCTTAGGTTCGTTTTTAGGTACCAGAAACTACTTCACAGAGTTTCAACAAAATCGCTTTCCCGGAGATCGTGGATTCCCCTTGTGAGTTAAAAAAAATAGTATACAATACAAGTGCGCATAGGTAATCCTTACTTTCATGCTTTTGTCGCCCGAGCGAAGCTCGTGCGTGACTCATCTGATTCGCGTATTTCTTGTAGGTGTAATATTTTTAAGGACTGTATGTCATAGTTATTATTTTCCATGCACAACAATGTATGATGAAATTAAGACCTGACAGTTCACGTATCGAAAGGTAGTGATCCATTTCATCATTGAGATAGTCTATGCACGTTGAGAGTTCTAACGCATGTAGAAATAATTATTTTCTTTTATCGTATTTTAGTAAAAAATATTTAATTCTCTTTATATTTTTGTATAAATACAATACATTGTGAATCATTCAAAATTGCATAAGTATTTAAGCACTTAAATTTTTATTATTCACTGAAATTGTTCAAATCTATAACCCTTTATAAAAGGTAGGCCTGTGCCAACTCTATTTTGATAATCTATATAAGCATTGCCAAAAAAATTTACTAAACTTAGTTCTTCAATGTATATTCTGTCTTGAAAAAATTTCCATGATGTAAACATATATACAAGAAAGCATAATGGATTCTGTAATATTAGCTGAAAAATAAAACCAATATTAATTAAACAATATATTATATGATACTAGCTGTGTTAACTAATTTGCTCGGTTAAGTACAGTATAATATGACAAAGAATATATATCTAAAGAATACTGAAAGAGAAATTGGATTTATAAGGGAAGTATTTTAATGCAGGCAGTCTTTAAATAATCTAATTGTAGGTGGATGTGTATGTACATACGCACACACACACATAAACACAAAGTAGGGATCACATAAAAAGGGTCTATTATATATACATATAATGTACATTACGTTTATAAAGTATTGCTATATGTTTTGTAGAGTTGCTTCGGTATTATCCATTAAAAAATACTTTGTGTCTACTTACCCCGCGATTGGGGCCAATTGACACAAACTGGGGAGTTAAAATAATATTTATAACAAATAAACAAAGTATTGTGAAAATTCGGTCTAACCCACTATACATTCGTCATTATAAGAACATTTGAATACAGACATCAGATATAGTAAAAAATAATTACAGTATGAATTTGAATAATAAATCTAATAATGGTGTCGATTTACTCCCCACTTCCAAAATTAAGAAACCTATTCGACTATTGACGAATATGTCACAGACGCATCGCTCGATTCAAGTGCTCGCGATGTTTTAACACGTAAGTAATAGTTTTATAATATTCTATATTATGTAAAAATATAATATACACACAATAGTTTATATTAATAATATTTTACAACATGCATAGTTTTTAGCTGTAGATTAAAAGTCTACGACTTCAAAACTAAAAATTAAAATAGAGTATCGGTACAGGAAAAACCGGTACAAATGTTTTTTAGATTTTTCTTTTTTTTTTATAGGGTACTTTTAGGGAACAAAATGCAAGTCGCGAAAGGGATCCTACCGGAGGAAACGATATTTCGACTATTATACAAACTTATTATTATAGTGTTAGATAATAATAATTAAATGTTGTGTAAAAATTTTGAATTTATATTATTTATGCATACCTTCATTTATAAATACACTGAAAAAAAATAATGATAAGCATTACTATTTTTTCAAATAACCCAAGATATGGTCGCAAATCTAGTAATGGTTAAAAGTGTGTATTATAAAATTGAAATGTTTTTTGTGAAAATTTACTTTTGTGCTATAAAAATTTACTTGACACAATAGTAAATTTTGTAATTAGTAAAATTTAATAAACATTTTACGGACGGACTATTATCACCGAAGAGCGAAGAATGTTTATTTTAACGATTATTTTTAATTATAATTTAAAAAATTGTAATTGTATACACAATATGTGCATATATATATATACACGTATATATATATATATATATACGTATATTAAATATCACTTATGCTGACACTTTTCAACATGCAACATCACTTATGCTGATATGGACGGACTTATGCGGACGTTAACATAATGTCAAAATTTTTTCTGTAGTACAACAGTACTTATGAGGGCTCTTCAGTATTTTAAGGGCTTTGACGTCCGAAAACTATCGCAAAGGAGAATAATTCGCTAAATCAATTCCTAATCAAAGAAATTGATCGCGTTGTTACGGTAGTTTTTTAGCCAACGTTCTAAACGCTATAACTCGGGATCTATTTAGCTGAGTGTGAGGAATAAATAAAAATTCACAAATATGATACTGGGATTTTCTCGGATTTTATTATTGCCTAGTTTAAATATTGGGAATCGCTAATTTATACTAGTCCCTTCCTGTCGTGATTTTTTTTTATTCACAAAGTACTTATGTATTATTATAAAAACATCTGAAAGAAATAATCAGTTTAGAGATTTTAATCGCGCTATTGTTGTACGATTAACAAAATTTAAATTAATTTACAGAAATAGCTTAAAAACCAGAATTATTATATATATTAGTAAAGTTGAATGAATCGTACTGTGCGTGTGTACGATTAACAGATCATGTATTTAAGGTATATGTTAGATTAATATAGTATGAATGAATCGTACTGAGTGCGTACGATTAACAAATTTTATATTAAATGATTAAAAAGAATTATTAATATAATCTGAATCGTGCTGTCTATGTGTGTGTACAATTAACAGATCTTATATTTAAAGTATATGTTAGATAAATATAGTACGAATGAATCGGATTAAAAATAATTACACAGCCAAGAAAAAAAAATTGAGAGTCCCAAAAACTTGACCATGGTAGTTATATGTTTTTGGGGTCGTTGATTCCGAATCCGGGATCAGTTTAACCCCATCGGATCTTGGTCAAGGTCATTTCAAGGTCAAATGTACAAAATTAGCGGTAACCAAGGTTTAACAGAACATACATATATTTTTGGGGTCACTGAATCCGAATCCGTGGTCCGTTTAACCCTATCACCTCAGGGTCAAGGTCATGTCAAGGTCAAATGTACAAAATTAGCGGCAACCAAGGCAGTGCATACATATGCTTTTGGGGTCGCTGAATCCGAATCCGTGGTACGTTTGACCCCATGGCACAGTGGCCGGAAACGTCAAAAAAATGCATTAAATTCTAAACCCTAAGCCCTTAAACCCTAAACTCTAAACCCTAAACGCTTAAACCCTACACCCTTAAATCCTAAACCCTTAGTTAGCTACATTCAAATTTGTTAGAAGTATATGCAATTCAATAAAATACCCATAAAAATTTCAAGCTCATTACTCTTTTTTATGGTAACGAACTATTTTATTGTCAAATGATCTACGAAGTGGATTACGCTTCCGCTTTTTCGATGTTGATGGCAGATCTCGTTTCAACGACCAACAGTAATCTGCTAACATATTTATATCCCATCTTCCTTGGTACCTACGCTCCATTTTCTTCATATCTTGGTGAAATCTCTCTCCCTGCTCTTCGCTGTAATCACTTAGGTTTTCTGGAAACTCATCTATATGGGAATATAAAAAGTGTAATTTTAGATTCATTAAGCAGCCTTGATTTTTGTAACTATTTACTAAATTTAATACTATTGGTTGGTAATTTTGGCTCTTATGATTTCCAAGAATATTTTTTATTACTTCCTTGAAACATAACCATGCTTCTTTCTCTGTATGCCTCTGTACACCTGAGGTGATGGGGTCAAACGGACCATGGATTCGGATTTAGCGACTCCAAAAACATATGTATGTACTGTTAAACCTTGGTTGCCGTTAATTTTGTGCATTTGACCTTAACATGATCTTGACCCTGGGTGATGGGGTCAAACAGACCACGGATTCGGATTCAGCGACCCCAAAAATATATGTTTGTACTGTTAAACCTTGGTTGCCGCTAATTTTGTACGTTTGACCTTGAAATGACCTTGACCAAGATCCGATGGGGTTAAACTGATCCCGGATTCGGAATCAGCGACCCCAAAAACATATAACTACCATGGTCAAGTTTTCAAGACTTTCAATTTTTTTTTGTGGGGCTGTGTTATTAGTATAATCTGAATCGTACTGTGTATGTGTACAATTAACAGATCTTATATTTAAAGTATATGTTAGATAAATATAGTATGAATGAATCGTACCAAGTGTGTGTACGATTAACAAATTTTATATTAAATGATTAAAAATAATTATAAGTATAATCTGAATCGTACTGTGTGTGTGTACAATTAACAGATCATATATTACAAGTGGCTTAAAAATAAGAATTATTATTATATAAAAAAAATCGTTTGAATCGAACTGAAAATGCACGATTAACAGGATTTTATGATATGTTTGAATTTGAAAAATTCAAAAAAAAACTTGAATAAATTTAAAGGGAAATAGAATAAATCAAAAAAACTTTTATTTAATTAAAAACTCACTCTCTTTGTTTATTATCACCAATGCCGTGAACCAAATCCAATGTTATAAACTTTAAAAACTTATTTCAATCGCTTATTTGAAAAAAACACAATATTTTTCGTTGAATTTAAACTGGTAGAAATCGTCTGGTTAATTTATGGATGGTTGGTAGAATCCTTCCTTGTTGTAATATTGCTTGTAAAATCTTTGTTGTAATGTCGAACTTTGATTGATGTCGTTGCGTGATGAATATTGACTAATTAATGAGCTGCGCTGCACAATTTTTGCGCCCTATATATACCTTGTGGCTCTGCTCTGCGCGAGAAATTCCTTAACGCTGGAGTGGGAGCAATATCGTCTTCCTTATCCCTCTCATGACTTCTTATGTGGAGTGGTTCTCGACATTAATATTTAAACCCATAATATTACAAATAACTACTGAGTAAAAATAAGAACTCTTAATAAACGAAACACTGACAATTATTGTTAATATAAGTATGCATATTTTGCAACTAAACTTACTTAAAACATTTATTCGGCTTTTGGTAAAAAAAAAGAAATGTTCTAAACCATTTTTAATAGTTTAAAGTATACTTTGTTTCTTATTTTTACTCGCACATAATACTTACAGTTAATAATAAACAAATTACTAACGCAACATAAAACATTTCTATATTATGTAACGGTCATTATTACAAAGATTTAGTTGCTAAACTACTGTTTAAACTATATAAAATACTAATTAATTTATTAAAAATTAATACCACTAAATTGATTGATATAAAAATTTAATTTTCAGTGTTGTAACAAAAAGTATTGCTTGTATAATTTTTATAATGCATAAGTGAGTTTAAAAATAAAAGACAATTATTGTTGTAAAAATATTGGTAGTAAATATGAATCAATTATATTGTTTGTTTGATGAGAAAAAAATATAACGCAATCTTATATGTATCGATTACAATTTGTTACATTTTGGTTAATTTGTTAATATAATTTTCGCCGCTTGTATATGATAATAAAAGGTGTAAAAAATGGTTATTAGATTTTAACGTTTAAACATTTAGTAAATAGTTGCTGAGACACATTCATTACTGCTATTATTGTTATTAGTGTTATTGCATAATTTAACATAATTGCTAAAGTTAACATTTTGTATAACGCCAATAATTAATCATATGAAATGCAACATTGCTGAGTCTTATAAATTAAACTTTATACGTTAAATAATAATAATAAAATATAATGCGTATCTTAATAAGATGAAACTATTTTTAAAAATTATAAGTTGAAACAACAAAAGTAAACGGATGCACAAGTTCTTTGAGACTATCGCTTGCGAAAGCATATCATCTTTTATCACTTCGTTGAATTAACCTTAGCTATTTTTCAAAAAAAAAAGAATAAAAAGGCTGCTCTAGCTACTGGGTTTTGTTTCACTTATGAGTTCGCGAGATTACAGTGAGGACTAAAATACCATGTGATCAAGTCCAAACAAAAAAAAAATTTTCTTTGTTAAAGAGCACACGACGTTACATTGCTTTGTCCGTAAACCCAAACTGTACAACTGGAATTCAGCAAAAGACATGCCCATAGAAAATTTCGTATTAAAGTGCACTTAGTTCAAAGAACGTCGCATCCACTTGAATTTTACCTAATTAATGAAATTATGCCCAAAAACAAAAATGGGAAAAATATTCAGTGACGCAAAAAGCTGAGCGTAGATCCTTCAAAACTCGGACTCGTTCATCCCCCTCCATTTATTACGCAAGTACAAGCAAATCCACTTCTCGTCATCGTTAATACGCATTGTGTCGGATATCTCGCTCTCTCGAATCTCGAAAGTCATCGAGACACGCGCAAATTGGCCAGACTGAAGAGCGAGAGATAGCGAGTGCGTGCGTAAGCGTACGATGGGAGAGCTTGACGAGCGCCCACACACACACACACTCGATATTGCCGATTCCCAATGAGCCGTTACCGCACCTTCTCTCGATATTATCAGCGCGTGCAACAGCAGCGGGGCCACTTAGGCAGGGGCCGGTTATCGCGGTTGTCGCGGCTGGATTTTGCGGTCGCACGTTAGTTTCTCTGGTGGAGACAGAGCTACCAGGCTGGATCGCGGTGCACACAAAAACGCCTAGGGATGCGCGCTCGAAGAGGAAAACAAGTGAAAGCATGGCAATCGAAATAGGGGAGGCGGGAAAGACGGAGAAAGAGAGCGAGAGTTGGTCGTTAGAGTCAAGTCGCGGATATAAATAGGCCGGGGTCGGAAAATTCATTTATCACTTTTGCAAATCGCGCCGATGGAATCTAAGAACTCGCGCTGGCCCCAACCCCTCTCTCTCTCTCTCTCTCTCTCTCTTTCTCTCCTTCCTATATACTCTGTCTTCGCAGCGTAAAATCGAAAGGATAATGGAGGGAGTAATGCGCGCGAGGAGGGAAGATTATAGTAGAGGGGGGGGGAGGGGGCAGAGGAGGTG
>UELU01138281.1:0-29145 GCA_900490025.1 Megastigmus dorsalis | reverse complement strand
CACACACACACACACAGACACACACAGACACACACACACACACGCACAGCTCGAAAAAAAATTTTTCTCAAAACTAGTCAATTTTTGTTCAAAAGTCTTAAAAAACGTTAAGCATTTTGGAGAAAAAAATTTTTTGTCACCAATGCAAAGCTTCCTCTATGAGGAAGCAATATATTTAAATTGTGGGAAAATGTGTCTAGATGGGATCAAAAGAAATAATATGAATATTCGGCTAGAAATTAGCTCAGCATAGATAGTACACCTGATTAATTTTCATTGTATATGAATTTTATAAATCTAATGCTTAAAAATCTACCTAAATCATACTAATGAAAATATTATTAAAAATTGAAAAAATTTTCAAAGGATTTTATAAAAAAATCAGAGCTCGATCCTATTACAAAAAAACGTGTGATTTAGAATTTAGAAAATCGGTTCATCCGTTTTTGATATATAGAAGATAGACACCCATCCACGCACACGCAAAAAAAACTCAAAAATAAAAAAGTTTGTAGCTGGAGTATAACTTTCTAGAGTAAGATAATGAAAGTCGTTCATAATTTTGTTAATTTTTTTAACATGACATTTTTCACAGTATAAATAATTCTTTATTTTACAGTTTTCTACATAACGCAATCATATTTTTAGCATTAAGCTCACTTCTTTGTACGAGCAACATATAAACATATTATAAACAATCATACGAGCCTGAGTGCATAGGAATTCTATATATAATATTTTTTTCATACAACGTGCGTAAAAGTGAATTTTGTGCACGGACAATGAAATAAATATTATTACTTGCAATGGATCAAGTTATACTTGAAATAATTTGTTATTTTTGCCTGCTTACAACTGAAATATTGAATGCAATTCGAAAAAAATAAGTATTTTATGTTATGTTTACTTTCATCTATAATTATATGTAATAATATTTACCACATAGAATAGCAAGAAAACAAATTAATACGTCTGTATCCTTAATATAGGAAATATATCAATTCACGCAAATGATTTCTGAACTTGAAAAGCTGAAAACTTTCCTGGACCAAATGACCACAATATGGAACAGCTACTACGCATATTTAGAGGGAATTACCGAAGCGGGGATTTTCAGTTCTCGCGCGTGTGCCACTCTGCTGGTACGTATAGCTTCATACAATAGTAAAATTTTATTGTCCTTATAGCTTACCTACTAACCGCCCCGGTAATAAGAACTAGAAACTGCATAGACAGACTGGCCACCAGTAAGTTTTGACGAGGGGCCTCGGTAATCCTCCGGAAAATCTTTCAAAATGCGACGTTTAAGCCCATAATTTATCTGCCGATAAATTGCCAATCGCTATAATTTATTCCCATGCGTGTCCAGGAGCACAAGCACATTTTTTGATAAAGTAACCTCGAATGACAATGTAAAATACGGCGTTACGTTTAATATGAGTTTAATGCTCTGCATCTTCAGTTTTCACATATGACCGAAATCGTTTTCTTAATGTTTGAAATTATTTGTGCAGTTTCAAATACAGTATTTAAGTTTAGATACTTTGAGTTTGTCAATAAATCATATTTACAATACAAAATAATTAAAATGAAAATATCTTATTCTACAAATATGAAATGTATATGGAATCAAGATAGTTTTATGTGAGTTTGGATCTTAAAATTATCTACTGCGTGCGCCAATTTAATTTACGTCGAATAAGCTACATTAGACACATCACTAATTATAAACATAATACTCTACACACATGAAGAAATCATCGATATTATGCACTGCAAAAGCTAGCACAAGCCTTGTTTTTTTTTTAAAGAAAACAAGAATTTCAATAACATTTGAGAATTTCGGCGTGCACAGTCTTCTCCTCTGCAAGAAAATGCGAACCATGAAACACATGTGGCTCAAAACGTTTCATACAGCGGTCGGCTCGTGGGATTTTTAAATCCCCCTTTGTTTTTCTCTCCGTGCAGTCGTCCAAAAGTCAGAAGCATCGCTAGAACAGCATAGTCCAAATAGGTTGTACGTCCGTTTAACGTTAACGTAATCGCAGTGAATTATCTAGTCACAACAATTCGTGAGCTATATGCAGTACTTCCTGCGCATCTAAAATCTTTTATCTAATGGTACCCTCTACAAAAGGCCGTAAAAGCTTGATAAGTAATCCGGCTGATACGTGCTTGGGAAAAACCATACGAGGGACTTGGTATAACTGAGCGTGGGGCTCTGTGCACTTTTCCTTTGCCACGTGTCTGTGGAACGTTTCATTATGAGCTTCCACCTCGTCCTTTACACGAGGAGTAGAGAACTAGAAAGAATCAGTATTTTAATGGCGGTGAAAAATAAAATTATTGAGTCCCACTAAACTATTTATAAATCATTATAGGGTGATTATGGTTGTTTCTTTACTTTTAGTTATTAAAACTAAAAACTGTAGTATTTGCGCACGATAGATATACATAAGTAATTTATGAAGAGTTTACTATAAATTGATCAGAACGAAGTTTCTGCTGGTTCTATTGTATGTCGGAGTCAATAGCATCTGGGGCGGTATTTGAGACTATAGACGGTAGGCGGGTACAGTTGCTCGGTATATCTCATTTTTGATATATATATATAACCGTAAATAATTCTATTCTACCGCGTTTGGTACCAGTCGAGCGTCCCCACCTACAAACGTGCTTGTATAAAAATGAAAGAACAAAGTGACCACCTGAAACAGTTTCAATGGAAAATTCCGAGAATACCCTTGTATTGCTCATTCCCTACTGGTGAATCAATCACCGTTTATAATCTTAATGCTCTCGAAATGTTTTGCAGACTTATAAAAGAATTTCACATTTGCCTTTTTTAATCCGCGTATTTTGTCAATTATTAATTGAATTTCATTTTCACGTGTGTACCTCAAATTTTAGTTTTATGATTTTCTTTATATTGTCAGATTTATAATCTTCGAATTTATATACATATATTATTAATACATATATTATTGTATTAGATATATAGGTTTATATATATATTTTATTTCTGCATAGTAGGATATAGTACATTACTTAATTCGCTCGGCTGTAAACGTCAAACGAGACGACAATCTACTTTCCCGCACTCGTACAGCACTTTTTCATACGACGTGTAGAAAGCTCGATTTTGAGCGCACTTTTTTGCCGAGCGCGCGGGAAATCTAATTTCCCGCACGCAATGTGGAAAAATGTTTATATTGAATTGACACGATTTTCTAATAAATTTCCATTATGTGTATTTCTAATGAACATCATCAGCCGCGTTATCAGTACTATATATATATAATCGTATTATGCATGTGTGTATATATATATATATATATATATAATCGCAATTTAAATAAGAGCTCTTTGAGTTACGTACTCTGAATTAACATATGCTGTTTAACGATTGATAAGCACTACGTTTCTGCAAAGAAGGATACCTGGGATTGCAAATAAGGAATACAAATACTGAAGTTAACTGTTTTAATTTTGATTATATTTATTATACAGGCATAGCGTGCATATGTAGATCTTCCTATAATTCAATATTTTCAAACGAATTCGACAAGTAATATTACAGAATTCGATTCGACAATCAACATGTGCGAAGTATAAACACATACACCTGAAGCAAATTTATCAGAAGGTAAATTTTCCCAAATTTATTGTTGAAGATTTTCATAATAACCACATAGAATTATATTATTACTTCGTACGTGATAATCCGGTAAAATGCAAGCACGTACAATTTCTTATACTTGGGATGTCCTGACTGAGCTGTATAATATTTTTAATTGTAATATGTACTTGGATTTTTGTCAAAATAATAAACATCCATTGAGAAGTCAAGATCAGCTACTTTTTCTGTAAACTCCACTACCATGAATGATATCTTGTCTTCTGATCTAGTCACAACAAACTACTATACTGATTTCCGGGTGCATATACTTCTGACAATGACTCACATATATACCTACAGATAGCGATATTATCTTCCTTTATCTCTATTTTTCTTTGGTCTATAAGTGCACTCTTGAGAATCCCACTTAAGGAGTCTCAGCTAAAAAAACACGTTAACAATAAACTTTCTTTTTTAAGTTTAAAATGTTACTTTAACAACGAGTTAGGGTAAATTACCTCTATAATGCAACCATAATATGTTATAAACAAATAAAGTATACGCGCAAATAGTTATAAGCAATGTAACCGTAGAGTAAACTCTCCAAATCCTTTTGAAGCAAAAGACGATAACAATATCCTTTCCATATGTGGGCCATATTCCATGAGGATATGTGGAAAATATGTTCACAGGGTAATATTATAGAGTTTCCCCAGTATATGGGAGGGAAACTTAAGACATGGACAAAGTAAAGGTAATAAAAGAGCGTGCATATGATGTGAATGCAGTAATCATCATTGCAAGCACACGGGGAAAACGGGGACAATTGAGTGCGCCTCCTGAACTAGGATTTTCCTCAAATCCTTATTTGAAAAGGAATTCTCTCCCTAGTTTGCTGGTATATTATGGGTCGCCCTTTGTACATGGGGAATTCCATCTTTTTAATGTTTATTATACCAGTTCAGAGGCATATGTGATGGGTCTAAATGTTTTATTTGCAGTACTAAAATGATTTCGCTGTAGGATGTTATGTTAGAAATTTTATTAATATTCTATTTTGCTATTTAATATTTATTAGTTTTTTATACTACAGTTAAATATTTATAAAAAATGTTCTTTCAAAATATATTTTAAATATTATAAAAGTACCTATCTAATATTTAATATTTCAATAATATCGAATTTTTCATTACTTATACAAGTGTTCATAAAATATAAGTTAAAAATTATTGTAAATTAATTCTTCATTTCGGACCTGAATTATTAAATGACAGTGGAAAATATCTTCTGATAAAAAGAACAATAAGCTTGAAATATCATTAATTAATAATTAATGCAAACAAATGGGAACGTAATGAAAGAGGGAAGCCCTCAGGTACATGTTAGATCAGTATTCTAGATCAGTTCCATGGGTTTTCCGGGCTTGATTGTCTCTCGTTTCTTACCTTCGAGACTTAGAATATCTAATAGAGACTCGAGTTGCAACGCTGGACTGCACTAATGTCCCTTGAGCCGCACCCTTGCCAAGCTTGGCTAAAGGGCCAGCTAGATGGCGCTGCATTGTCTAACCGATTTAAGGAGCAAGAGCTGCAGCGGAAAGTTCAGTTCACTCGCAACAGACGACAGCGACTGCACAAACGTGCACTACGTATATTACAGTAGAACCGTAGAACGAGAGAATTGCTTTAGCTTCGCAGCACACGTTGACGAGCGCTCATAAGCATTAGTTTACGAATAAGCGCAAGTTAGATTCGCATTCGTGAAGTGTCTCGGTATTGTCGAATTTGCGTGCTACAATGGAAATGTGGAGTCACAATTGTGCGGATAACATGGCGAACAATCAGAATAATGGCATCAACAATAGTGCTATGAACGTGCTGATAGAGACGAGTCCCGAGTTCATCAGCAGTACGATCTGCGGCCAGCATCTTAATCATCAAAATATCAACAATTTAGATACGGCCAAGACGTACAGATCAGAGCCGATTATAAACCAGTTGAATCAGCTTAATCAACGATCACTCGAATTTTTGTTCGAGCAGAACAACGATGGCGATACGTAAGTTCAAATTTCTTTTCTTTTTTCTGTTAACTCTTTCTTATCGAGGTATAATATCAATCAAGTATATATAGCTCATCGATACATCGAGGAAGAAAAGTACATTTAAAAATCGTTGCTAATTACTATACACAGGCGTTATACCGGGAATAAAAGTAATTGATTTTGTTTTTGAAAGAACTCAATTATTCTCGTCAAAAGAGCCAAATGTCTAACGGTAGCATTTTTTCAATTCCACAGTCAACTGCACCTCTCGATAATAATGCAGCATGTCGAGACATCATTGTGGCTTATCAGTCAGGCATCCCATCCTGACAACCTAAACATCGTTAACTACAATCATCAGTCCGCATTGCATCTCGCGGTGATGGTACAGGAACCCAGAATCGTTCGGAGGTTGGTCCTCGCTGGTGCGAACATAGAACTGAGGACGTCGGAAGGTAACACGGCACTACATATTGCCTGTACCCTGGGTGACGCAGATTGCATCAAGTCACTTACCGAACCAGTCTTTGTCAACGAAAAATATTGGCTCGCGTATTACAACAATGTCCAGCCCTTGTCAACACTACCCCAGACTCTGGAACTTCAAAATTATACCGGTAAGCATCATTTGCATTTTATTCTTCTTTGCACATTCTGCCGTAAATGCTTTTTTCTCTTAGTTCTTATCGACTTCGATTCGAAGCATACCGATAAACTCTACTCGCTGTAAAATCATTTTCAAAAAAGAAACAGTGCCACGATATATCGTAGACCGTGAATATTTAGACCAAAATTTTATTCCGGGGATATAGAGCCCCATTTGATATCTTAAATCAGATTATGTGTTACTAAGTGCTACGAAAGTTTCACGTGCCATACAATTTAAACGCAGCAAAGCATTTAACAGCTAATCGTCTCGGGTTTACTTCGGAGCCCGTTACACTCTTCCAATCTGGGAAATCCCCAAGTGGAGACACAAGGGTACCCGTGTTGTATGGCGGCTCGACGTCGTTATTGCTCGTTTGCATCGGTGTTTTAGAAACTCTATTAAAATATTTGCGTACAAAATTCAAAAGATTGAAATGTTTGTTTTCGTTTGTTTATAATTATACATCGTGCGCAGAGAAAAATTATATGTTTCTTTTTTTAATTATGAATAGCTTTTTTGAAGACTGTATTATAGCCGAATTAGGTTAAATTTTTGCACAAGATTATAATGAAAAATAATATGATCTTTACCAAATATTCCTTGAAAAAAAGAAAAGCACAAATTGTGTCAAACGCCGGATAGATTTTTGACCTCCGCCTTTTCATCATTCCAGGAAACACATGCCTGCACATAGCAGCATCCAAGGGCCACCTGGATATCGTGTCGCAGCTGATCCGGTTAGGCGCCAACCCCGACTCTCGAGGAGGTCACGCCGGCATGACTGCTCTGCACATAGCAGTTGAGAAAGGCTACAGACAAATGGTGTATTTCCTGGTGCACGAGGGTCGCGCGTCTCTGAACGCCCTCACTTACGCCGGTGCTTCAGTCTATCAGATAGCCCTTGACTTTAAGCAGCACCAAATAGCGGAGGATCTGGCCCATTGCGGTGCCTCGACAGACGTGGTTTACAGTACCAGCGAGAGCGACAATAGTTCCGACTGCGAATTCGTCAGTTCAGACAGCGAGTCGGACGATTTCTCGGCGCACGTCGCTGCATTGTCGCAGTTAGGACTGGAAGAAAGTTGCATGGCGTGATACTTTACAGCTTTTACTTGTTATTCTTTGTTATAGAAGTGAAAACTTCCTGCATCATTTCTTGTCTGACGAGATGATTAGTTTAAGTGCGTTTGTTTAACAACCGTCTAATTTAAAAGCATCGAGTGTGACAAACTTTTATAAATAACGTGTGTACAGTTGACAGCATTTACGAACGAAATTTAAGTGCTGTGCGTCGAGTTTTTATGTAAAATAATATATATATTACGTGTGTAATAAATAATATATAGTACATGCGTTTACACATATTTACACGTTGACTTGTAGAAACTATATATTATTGCGACAATCGATTATTACCTATTGATTTGTCAAAAGGGTCAAAAAGCTGAGCAGAAGACTTAGCTTTTTTGTAAATCAGAGTTAGGGAATAATTATAATGAGCCAGACAGACCAGTGCTTTGTTTATACGATAATAAATTAATTATGTATCAACGTCACGCATGAGTAATTTAAATAATTGACTGATAGTGTATATATTAGTTTACTTTGTACATAGTTGCGACGAGTAAGAAAAAATGATGATTTAATATTAAATATTCGACAAATAATAAAATTTTTACACAAAATAATTTATTATGTTTTTAATAACTTTTACCCAACCATTAATAAGTATTATTTAGATCGAAGCTAGGTAACATTGAATTTTTATATACTTACAAATATACTATAAACTATGTTGACTGTCGGCAATATAGTTCTTGATCAAATTTTTATTCTTAATCATTTTTTAAAATATATCATTATACTTTATTTAGAAAAGCAAAAGGAGAATATTTAATGAGAATCAAGTTTTAAAAAATATTTTTTTAAAGCAAACGGAGAAATGCAGTCTATGTTTATCCTCAGAAATGAAATTTAAAGAAAAAAGGGAGTATACTTTTAGCAATATACGTAGTTCTATAATTAAATTATTTAAGGCTATGTAAATATCAATTAAATAATGAAGTTTATATGTGCAGTAATTTATTAAAATTTAATCCTCACTTTTAGCAATTATAACTTTTACATCTATATATTTCATAGAAATCCTTATAATTAATACAGTACTAGAAAAAATTATTTGTGGGTCTGTAAGTGAAGTTGTGTATCAATTGACACTAGATTTTTTTTCTAGAACTAATTGTTTGTAAGTGATAATACATTTTCTTAGTGATTAATTTTACCTAGTGTTTTCAAAAAGCAAGTGAAGATGTGGCTGTTCCTTATTAAAATGCTGAAATAGCATACGTATAATAAACGTCATCATGCATCAACACTAACTTTTATGCGATGGGCTACTTTAGTAGTTTCCTTTCAATGAAATGTGGGTTTCCCCTCCAATCATTTTACACATCTTGCACTATGCGAGGAAATCGTTTTAATGAATTAATATTTTAAAATGTTGTACTTTCTTGGTATTTAAGGAAACTTTAAGAGTAAAGTATAAGAAAAATATTTTAACAATATTTTGATGTAATGTTTTCTTCTATTTTTGTTCAAAATCTGACTCTATATGACTAAGAGGATAATCATAAATCATAGAAAATTCGTCTGAATAGTAGTACTGCATTTTCGTAATTCAAAGTTTCCTATCTAAAATAGTAAATAACAATAACTCAGCGAAAAGCTAAGAAATTTTCTATAGATAACCGTGGGAAGCCGAGATCTCGTATCCTAAATTTCAATTGTATTTTTCCGGAATACGATCAATGATTCAACATAAATATAAATTTCAACATGATTTCGTTATTTCTTATTTATATATAAGCAAAGATTTTCTAAGAGAAATATCATTGTCCACTTTTTAACTAGATAATTTGAGTATATTGAATTTTCACTATATTATCTGGCTAAAAACTAAACATTACGATGCGCGACGTCGAATATTTGTAAGTATTATATTTTTTGCATAATAGTTCCAAAATGTTACTATTTGATAATTTAACTGGTCGAAGTTGTCAATGTTTCACTATAGAGTTGTGAAATTTTCAATTCTGAACACTTTTATTTATTATTTCAAATTATATCATCGTTCAACAATGAATTGGGGCCAAACTTACGATCGAACTTTTACCTACGTATATCATATAAATTGCACAATCGTCTCGTATACGCTCGAATCTGCAACAGCGTCCGATTACTTGCGATTTCTCATTTTCTCTCTCCAAGACTTACATACGAAAATATTTCAGGGGAAATATCGAATCGTACGTGGGACTGTAAACGGCATACAATAAGCCATTCTGTTTGTTTTATATACTCTAAGCTTAAGTGCTCTCTTTCTGCTCTGTCTTGTGCAAGCACGTAACGTCCATATACGTTATAAATGATGAACCCCGAGAACAAAGTGGTCACCAGGAATTACAGCAATACACAAGTATACGGACGACTGGGACGAGATTTCCGATTTCCGCACTAATCCCTTAAATTACTTTCTGGTAGATTATTAGTCGTTTTGGGCTTTTACTTGGTCTCCTTTCGAACGTGTCTTTTTTCCAAGAACTAGTTCGAGGTCGATATAGGTCTTTCGAAGTATGGCGTTGCATTTAAACCGCAAACCCAAGCACGGCAATCGTGTCTTTACTTAAAATAATAATTAATTATAGTAGTGGATTTTATTATTTTCAAATAAATCCAAAAGTAAAAGATTATGAATGTTAACAGCTAAATAATATTTGATTCATTTGATATTGTTTATCTAAACTATATCTATCGCATGTGATTAACTCAAATCGACGTATATTACAATGCTTATTACACCCGTCAACGGTTGTCTTGTGACAAAACAAATAATATCAACAGTTTTCTCGCTGCTCGCGAAATAAGCGAGAGAATCACGAAGTTATTGAATCGAATTTACAAAATTCTCTAATATCGGTCGAATTACTACAACTTCGCAGACTGTACGTGTCTATGTCGAAAATGTGACCACCCACAGGTTCTGGCGTGTATTTCGGACCCGCCCTTTTCCGCAAGATAAATGGAAAAGTCAAGAGGCTCGACTTTTCCCGAAAAATTTGCATCAGCAAGGGAATCTCGGCGCCTCATCTAGACCCAACAAACCGCGAATAATCCTTAGCTGATGGGAAGCATGTCTCTCTCTCTCCCCTCTACCGTTTACTGGTAGTTATACCTACGAGCTAGCTTTTACTGCCGGGGCGGCAGGATGAGCTTAAGAGCGTCGGAGAAAATGCGAAGCTATGTGTGTCGGCCACGTGTTGGTCTTACTTTGTAAGCATGTGGAAAATGTACGGCCGTGGAATTGGGGGACGGTCGAGACGGTTGTCCCGCCGGCATATGCAGCGCACGACTGAGATCCGCCCGTGATGCGGCGTTGCAGCTTAGGAGGTCCTAATATGCGCACATAGCACAATAATGAGTATGGCAAGTATTTAAAGAGAATGGCGAAGTTTCTGTTTGTTCCAGTATTTATAGGGCCATATCTCGTACCAGTCGAGCGGCTTTTGCTGGTAAATTTTATTGATGTGCTGGTACTTGTATAGAAGGTCGTATACACAGTGCGCATAAGAAAATACATTTTTGTTTTATGATTTTATGATTAAGGTCTGCGCCTTCACTTTTATATATATTACCGCTCGCGATTCAGCTAAATCGAAATAGTGAAATCAAGCAGTTTTTCAAGCTCTTTGTAACCGCTTGGTCGTACTCTGTTTGACAAAGACTAAAGATAAATTATTTACATTTAGTTATAAAGAAGTAGTCTTTTGATTGAAATTTCAATTTTTGAAAACTTAAATTATATGGTTTGTTATTGTATTGAAGAAGCAAAAGTTGAAAACTAGACTGAATAACACAATACGATATAACTATACGGAACGTTTTAGTATATATTAGGAAGAATTTGTGCACGTTTGAATTTTGAAATTGAAAATAAACTGATTATCGATTTAACTTGATCGTCCATACTTCGTTTGGATATGATCTGTTTTTCCTTTTTTTTAATTTCATAAGTGTACCGTGTGTACTTTCCATAGAAAAAGTTTTCTTAATTATTTATCTATCAGTTATTATATATAGTTATTATATAGTTATATATCAAAGTATTAAACATGGTCTCTTCTTATCTCGGCTAACTCGTGCATTATGCTTTGAACTATTAGATTTTTGTTTCTTCCTAGAGAAAGTTTTGCGATAGTAAAAAGAAATTCGAGATAAGATCATAGAAATGTGCTCTGAACACGAGGGAGCTGAAATATGCTATCTTAAGTAAATTATTGTGTGAGAGTGTGTACACATGTAACCTATCTCTTTCAATCTGTATTTGATTAAGTTTTCTATATATTTTACAGCAAGGAGGAGAAAACAACTTGTAACCAATGACATTCATATTATTTTTTATATCGATATTTTGATTTTTACTTTAGGATATCATAAACATAATTAAAAGAATATATTTAAAATAAGTTAAAATTTTCATAATTTACGCATGTACTTCTATCTAGCACTTTATGCTATTAAGATTAGTTGCAGTTTAACTTGATACTCTGAAAATTTCAACATTTATACATTGTCAGACTTATGTGTTCATGTAGATCAGAGTATTCGAAACGATTCTTCGGAACCATCGAAGCTTCCTTGCCTATAATAATAAACAATAACTCTCCGTCGCGTAAACGCGATCGCCGATATTCAGATGGCGCTCCGAAAGATGTAAATGTTGAACGAGTCGCGAGCGCGATGGAAAGGGTCAGTTAGCTCGGAGAGCCGATGCAGACTGGTCGATCGCGCAGCGCAAATCGCTCCTGCAGATTCGCACAGAAATCGTTCTTGACTTGTATCGATTCAGAAATGCGGAGACAGCAGCTAGGTCGACCTTGACGAGCAAAGTTTTACAGTGCCAAAAAGTATCGGATAGTGTAGGATAGTACAAAGTGAAATTTCAGTTCAACGTCGCGCTGCATATATATAAAGGAAATTCTTTTTGTCCCTACCGAAAACATCATCATGTCGGTTCGCAGTCCCCTGAAAAGTCTGGAGGGGAAAAACAACAGCCTCGACTCGTCCACCGATACCTGCAAGCCCCCTCAGTTGGACTCTGGCATCGGTTCGTGCAGCAGTGGCGAAAAATCGCTGAGTGGCTCGTTTAAGGAAAATTTGGAGCCCGAATTCCTCGAGAGATCTACGAAGGTCGAACTCAGTTCCGAGAATTCTTCCATCAATTGTTTGAAGGGAAAAAGTACACGGAAACAGACAAGGCCAACGAAGCGTCAGGATACAATGGTTAACTCAGCTGCTGCTGCTTCCCCCGATCGTGCAGAGGTAAATAACGGTGATGTGCAGGATATTTCGAAGCAGCCCCCGGAATTGTTTTTCAAGCAGGGCGACGATGGAGATACGTGAGTTTCGTATATAGATAATTGTTTTTTCTTTAAAAGATATACTTGTGACAGTTTTTCGTTAATTTACAATGTTATATTATAAGTCTCATATAAATTAATTTAATTATCGGACAATAGGAGAATACACAATATAGTTAAATTATATTTCACTTTAAACGATGTCTTTATGATTTTTATTTAGTGATTTATAATGGTTTTCCATGAAATATACTATACATCTTAAATTAATCTTCTTACCCGGTTTATTGTAACACGGTACGAATAATGCCATATAAAGTAGTTCATTGATGAGCAAGCATTTATCTTAACAACACTTGATCGCGTACTCCATCTCTGTGCTGCATTGCTGTCATCGCAATACTTTCTCGCGTTGCATTCGCGAAAATTATAAGGTATATCAAATACTAGGAGCCGCGATTAGTTAGAAGCGCACTGAAACTTATCGCATTCATGGAGAAAAAGTTCATTTACCGTTACGTACAGTATAATGCAATGATCAAAATATATACGACCAGAAGTAAAAAAAAACCGTTTGCGCACGATTAACAAGAAAAAGGAATCCGAATTTTGTCCAGACAACTGCACGTCTCGATTTTGACGAAACACGTGGGCGCATCCATGTGGCTGATAGAAAAATCACCCGATCCGAGTTTCTTGGACATTCTGAATGACGATCACCATACAGCCTTGCATCTAGCGGTCTTGTGCCGCGAGCCCAGGATCGTCCAGAAGCTCTTACTCGCGGGTGCAAAGGCCGAGCTGACAACGAGGAACGGCAATACGGCTCTGCAACTCGCTTGTTCCATCGGCGATCTCGACTGCGTCAAAGCGCTCATTGAGCCTGCTCCCTTTAATCCCGTGAGGAATGCGCTTTTGAACAATGCCGCCGGCACACCGAATGCCCCGAGACTGCAGCAGCAGCACATCCTCGAGCTCCGTAACAACCTTGGTGAGCGATCCTTTGTCTTTTCTACTTTGCCGACGAGGGGAAAGTTTTTCTTTTGCTTCGAGAAAGGTTTTTTGGAAAATTTTTCACGACCGGGGAAAGATCAGTTCAAGGTTAATGATTCAAGTTCAGTGTTAAAAGCATTAAAAACATTTTCAATTGATAGAGTTCGTATAAATTTGAAAAATGATGGGCTATTCGATAAAAACAATCTAAGAAATTATAGAGTAGCATTTTCATTCTATTAAAGTTACAAGCTCTATATGTTGTCAACATTTTTATTGTTTCAATGAATCACGATAATGTTTTACAGAGTCTTATGTGATATTAATGCAGAGGTATGAAAGAGTCTTTATATCATTTTTTTTCTAATCAATGAGATGTTCAATGAAAACAATGCAGTCGTTTAAAGGTCGTTTAAAAAAAGGAAGTCATACCTGATGTAATGGTTTTTCCAGCTTTTTCAATTCAGTGAAAGTGTCTCACGACCGTGATCGCACGTACTACCCATATTTACTTGAAATAGTCTATTCAGCGTGATTTATGAAATTTGAACTTGTTTATGAAAAGCTCCAGTACCTCTTGTTCTTAACTTCGGTCAATTAAAGCTCGATTAAACCTCAATTTTCAGCTTTATCTACTCTTAATACGTAATGGAGTGCTAAAAATAGTCGCGAAAAAAGTACTGTTCTTTACTTTTTTTTTTTGTCTTAATGGATCATTGCACGTTGTTTTAAGGTCAACGCTACTTGTGCATTTGACTTGATTATGTATGAACTGTATATGTGACTCGTGACTCAAGGCCGGATGTATTTACATAGCATAAGGAACTGATAATACATTTCAGAGCATCATTCTTTTCTTATTTCTATCGTGTTGTACTTACACAAAGATAGTAAAGTCGAAAATTAAATATAAAATATTTACCAGTACAGCTATTTCATTTTATTACAGAAAAAACATATTAACTTTTTTCCATTTTTTAATACACACGGCCAAAAATCATTTCAAAATACAAGGGAATTTGTTCACATTACAATAATCTGCGTATATATTTAAAATTCAAATAACAACCAAATAATATCAATAATAATAAAATATAAACTCGGCTTTAATTTACACATTTATGAATGAAACGACTCTCAAGAGGACGCGCTTCCAATAAAAATGCAAAGCCACTATTAGAATCTCAAGTTTATCGGCACACACACGGTCGCAGTGTGTAATGAAAACAATCAAGCAAAAGGCGAATAATTTTCATTCGAAGCATCGATTCAAATTGCTTTTAAAGTAGCTTGTCGAACAATTTGAAGACGCGCGAACCGCCGCTCCCGGAATCCATTGCCGCGATTGCTCACACGTCCGCGTGTCTCTCGTTTAAAACGAAAACTCGTCATACGAGCGCAAGCTCACGTATTAGGTCGTGCTATATAACGCACACTCACACACACACACACACACACATATATACATACACATATAGGGGAACCGCGAAATTTAACGGCGCCAGTTTGTCGGACTCGGCCAAATGGCTTTGCCTTGGTCGCGCGCTCCATGCGCCGACGAGCACGTTGCACTCGTCTCGGAGCTGGGAAAACCCCAAACTCAAACTTGACAAGGGTACCGCCTGGATCGTATAGGCTATCTTTCGCTTCGCGCTCTCTCTCTCTCTCTCTGTGTGTGTGTGTGTGTGTGTGTGTGTGTGTGTGTGCTCGTTCCAGAAAACAATATCGATTGTGAAACGCGCGCTCCGTAGAAACCAGAAAGATCTCGTTCTTATACAAGTTTTTCGGCAAAGAATTATGCAAGTCTATTTGGAGGCTTCTTCAACTTTGCGTATCCTATACTGACGGGATTATGCGCAAAATTTATTTCACAACTTTTTGAGCGTAAGGCTATACCGACGGTTTTTTTTTCTTCCGTATACTTTTTTTTTCCTCCGCGACATATAATATGTTTTTTTTTTGTTTTTTTTTTTAAAGTAAATGATAATCGTAGATAGAGAGTTGGTATATGGTCGCGGGATGTAGGCGACATATCCAGTCGATCGTGATGTCATTTATGATTCGAGCGATAAAACATTTCATTTGACTCTAAAATGTTGATTATGTATTCTGGATACTCGTGTGAAAAAAAACACGTGGCAGTTTGCTTGGAAGTATGTATATAAAGTGAGCGGTGAGATACCCGTCGCGTCATATTGTAAAGAAATAGTCTTTATTTTATACAGTTGCTGTCCAAGTCTCTCGAAACCTCAAAACAAACAAAAAAAAAAAAATAAAAATACTTTCACTTGTATTTCAATTATTAATAAAGTATCTATCTATTTTATCTAGACATGAGTGCGCTATAGCTAATGTATACAAATGTTTGGAACAAAAAAACGATACTTCGGTACAAAAATCGTGCACCTTTTCTCGTCGCGCCAGTGTATGAACATTTTCCTACATCAAACATTATCCCAGCACTCAATTCCAGTCACTGGGTTTTTCATCTTATATTCTTCTCAATAGTTTCATGTTATTACTTCCTACCTGTAGGATCGTATGAAACCTTACACTTTCTCGATCATTCATCACAGGCCTATATTACTTGTATGATTTCAGGCGAAACGTGCTTGCACATTGCTGCATCGAAGGGTCACAAAGATCTCGTGATCCAGTTGGTGAACTCGGGCGCGAATCTCGAGGCAAAAGATGGCCTAGGTGGCAGAACAGCTCTCCACATCGCGGTGGAGCTTCGCCACCACAAAGTGGCGCACTTTTTGGCGGAGCAGGGTCCTCCCAGTATAAATGCCATGAATTACGCGGGCTTAACGGCCTACCAGTTAGCCTGCGCCAACGAGGATCACAAGCTCAAGGATCATCTTCTGCGACACGGTGCTTCGCCAACTGTTGGAAGATCGAACGACGACAGCGATGGCAGTAGTGCTAGTGACTCTGAAAGCAGCTGCGAAGACGACGTGACCGATGTGTCGAAACAGGACGCGATATTTTCTAGTATAGTATTGGACCGACCCGTCACTACACTAGTGAACTGATTGGTCCTTTATGCTCAGATGCAAGCCATTCATTAAATTCTGCCGTGCTCTTTCTTTCAATATTGTTGAATTTTGAACTATTCAAATTTGGTGCCATATAAGACTATTTTACGGCTGTAATGCATCGTGGTAAGCTAGACTCAGTCGTACAGGCGGGCCACTTGTGCAGTCTTATCTGACAAAGGCAAGTACCTTAACAACCGCCTGAGCCGCGACGCGCGCGTGTTCTCGTTCATACGATTAGTCGAAAATTCATAAACTGTTTTTATCATAGCTGGACATAAGTATATTTGAACTAGATTGATATCGAATTGATTAATTAATGTAAGGAATGATAGAGACTTAGGTATTTTAAAATTTATAAATATAAAATGAATTAAATCGATCGTCCACAAGCTAAAGAATTAAACTCTTGATTACTGCTTTAATTCCCACGAGATGAATACATTATATGTATGAATAGTGTGTCAACGGAAGCACAAAATTATAAAAGATAATTTCTCCTGCGCAATTACGTAGGGCTTTGTAGTGACAGTACAAGTTCTAAGCAATACACCTTAAAGATCATGAGTTTACAATTGTTGGATCATGGATGATTGATAATTGATAATTCATTTTCTATTTAAAAACTATAGCGAGCGATTCATTTTCATGACAATTTCATTTCTTGAATATATATATATATATATACCGTCTTGGATCCAGTTTCTAAATACTTAACATCATTTAGTATGATTATATATGTACATAATGAAAATAACAGGTTGAATTTAACATTACTTTATTTTTTTAAAACATTAAAATTTTATCTTTGATGGGACGCGATAAAAACTTATAATATATAGGCTTACAAAATTAAAAAGTATCGTTTACATAAGATCTGAATTGGCTATTCTTACATATTGTGAACCAGTGAACCTGAATCTGACCTCAGAATGGGCCCACAAGATTACGATTTAAAGATATCTTAAAAATTACAATGTTTACAAGATTTTTTTGTTGGTTTTGGTAAGTGCTATTGATAAGTACTCGTCAGCCCCTGAAAAGACCAATTTGAATCATTCGTTTACGATTTTTTGCCTACGAAAAAATATTCATAAACTGGATCCTTATTAATTACTCTGTCCGTGACGGTATATACACAATTATAATATCTTGCATTATCGTATTTTATTTTAAATTTTGATAGTTTGTTTAATAAAAATTAAGTCGTGCTTTTCCTTTTTTCAAACCTAAAGAAGATGTAGCCAATTCTAATTCGTGTGAAGTTATGATTGGATATATACATAACGTAATGTAATATTACAGTTATGTAATAAATACATAACTTTTACTCTATAACTTTTTAGAATATTGTTTTTGCAAAAAAATAAAACGTGCGTTTTATATTTTTTACATTATAGTCATGCAGGATGATTGAATTTTGTTAGTGATTAAAGTAATTTTTATAGAAATATTATAATTAAAACCAAAGCCGGTATTAGTTACTATTATTTAGTTTAGGAACTAGAATAAAATGACAAAAGTGAGACCAATCAATCGTACGTAAGACTGATTTTTCATTTGTAAGCGAGAAAAAGAAATTAGTTTTTAAGTACAGCTACATGTTTAACGAATTAGTGAATACCTTATAAAAAATGTGCCTTGCGTATTTTTAGGAAATGATAGCAGGCGAATCATCGTCTGAAAATTTTTACCTTAGAAATAGTATCGAATGTATTGTACTTAACGTATAGGAGTTTATAATATAATAGAACTCTCATGATGGTAAAATATATCAGATGAAATCCATTACAATAAAAATTGAAGAATTTATTTTCTTTAAAAATGTTTTAATTTTTCCATGTTTTTAATATTTTTACCTAATTAATTCATAATAAATATTGTTATTTATGTCAATACTGGTTTGCAATGAACAAATAATGTTTAATAATTTCTAGTAAGAAATACAACAAAATAAGACGAGCCAACGTTAAAAGAATAATTTCACAAAATCAATATTTATTTGGAAAAACATGTATATTACATAGAGAAAAAAAATGGTAACTCATAGTGGTTAAGAATATGGCTTTTGAGTCTCGACAATGGGTTTAAAATTATACAAAACAATCAGCATATATAAAGTAACAAATAAATCATTTAAAATCCCGTAAAATCATACCGAAGAGTAAATCGCGGGGGTAATCGAGTGTAAATCGTATCAATCATATAAAAAATTCAACTCAAAAAATTTATCACAGGCCATTAACACCGCACATTTAGATCATTCCTGAACAACCTCTTCTTCAATAACTTCCATTTCCTCCTTCGCCGCCTCTTCCTTATTACATACATCCTCGTGTTCGTCCCGTGCTTCGTATTGTTGATACTCGGCTATCAGATCGAGTAGGTCGGCTTGAGCATCGGTAAATTCGTTCTCCTCCATGCCTTCGCCAGTGAACCAGTGCAGGAAAGCCTTTCTCTTGAACATCAGTCCGAACTGTGTCGAAACGCGTTTGAAAATTTCGTGGATAACGGTGCTGTTTCCGAGGAAAGTGCCGGACATGGTTAAGTCTTTTGGCGGGATGTCGCACACGGCCGTTTTCACGTTGTTGGGAATCCATTCCACGAAGTACGGGCTATTTTTATTTTGGATGGACAACATCTCGTCATCAACCTCTTTCATCGACATCGGACCGCGGAAAATTGCCGCGACCGTCAGGTACCTATTGGAAAATTCAACGAATTCATTATTTCATAGTATATTTGTATGTATTTGGGTTCGGAGACATTGGGTAAAAAAATTGTTCATCAGGATTTATTCAATGTAGAGAAAAATTAAAAAAAAAATGTGTTATCCAGAAATTATAGAGTTTCTGATTCGTTAACTCTACTTTTTTCAATCTATATACACAATTAGAAATATGGGCATACTTTTATCAAAGAATTCAGTTACGCCATTTTTTAAACACTGACACCAAAATAGGAGGTAGCTTTTGTGTTTGGGTATTTGACAAACGTATTCAAATTTGTTCTCGAAGTAAGAAATCTCCACTGGTGCTGCGAATAAGTTTGTAGCACAGACATAAGCAGAATCGTCATTATAAAAGCACCTTAAGGATGACTTTGTACAATTAAATGACTTTACAAGAATAATTTTCCAGTAATATTGAATGAAACTATCCTTCTTTCATCTTTAATAATATTTAATATATTAGAACTTTGTAATAAATGTAAAAGCAATCATTAAAAGTTTTTTTATTCTACATATTATTTGTCAAAATATTTCTTCTTCAAATTATAATTAGGAAACATTTCCTAATGAGACATTTTACTAATGTTTGCATAAAAAGATTATACCAGTTCGATGTTTGCATAAAATTAGTAATTAAAAGGATAACTCGAATTACCTTCCGTTTCGCGGATCACACGCTGCCATAACATTTCGCGCGTCGAACATCTGTTGCGTCAATTCCGGAACAGACATGCTATTGTAGTTTATGTTACTTCGAGATATTAGTGGGGCGAATCCCGTTAACAAGAAGTGAAGTCGCGGGAATGGCACCATATTAACTGCAAGCTTTCGCAGATCGGCATTCAACTGACCTGCAATAGAAGGTCACATCGGTTTGCATACACATTACATTATAATGAGATGAAAAATTGTGGGAAAGTTAATTAATGACCGATAGCCTTAAACGATACTAATGCGTTTGTCGCACTAGATAGAAAGATTGCAATGTTATTTATTCCTAATCTTCTTCAGGCTTTAATTCACAATGCGCAATAAAATAGTTAAATAATCGTGGAAGCTTATTTCTGGGAAACGATTTTAATTGTTCTATATATTACACGTATAACCTAACTTTATTTTTAACGCAATAGTCTTTCAAGAAATAGCGTTCAACAACACTCGATCTGTAATAAAAATAATCTGTAAATATTGTCCTCGAAATAAATATAGAATATTTTCTAACTCTAATGAGGTTGGAGATTATTAATTTAATATTGGAAAAAGTAAATAATTGTCTTCGAGCTTCTAATTTGAAAAGGTTTTAATAAAATGAAACAATCTGGTAAACACAAGGTATAAATGTAATGTACTGCGGGAGGATGACGTAGAAATTGATGTAAATAATTGAAGGAAAGAAATGTAAATATTGTACGTGTGGCTTAAATTTATTGAGTAGAGTATAGGAACCTGGAAATCTAAGGCAGGTGGTGACTCCGGACATCGTGAGCGAGACGAGGTGGTTGAGATCCGTGTAGCTCGGACTGGGCAGTTCCAAGGTCCTCAGGCATATGTCGTAGAGCGCCTGATTGTCGATGCAGAAGGTCGAGTCCGTCAGGTTGACGAGCTGCTGCACAGAGAGGAGAACATTGTAGGGCCCGACGACGGTGTCCTGGACCTTGGGCGAGGGTACGATCGAGTAAGCGTTGATGATCCTATCCGGATACTCGTCCCGTATCTTGCTCAGGAGCAGTGTGCCCATACCGGATCCCGTACCACCGCCCAACGAGTGGGTCAACTGGAAGCCCTGGATGCAGTCGCAGTTCTCGGCCTCGCGTCGCACGACGTCCAGGACCTGGTCGGCCAGTTCCGCGCCCTCCGTGTAATGTCCCTTGGCCCAATTGTTGCTCGCTCCGTTTTGACCGTAGATGAAACTGTCGGGACGGAAGATCTCGCCGAAGCTGCTCGAGCGTATGGCGTCTATGGGGCCGGGCTCGAGGTCCACGATCACCGTGCGCGGGATGTAGCGATGGAATATCGTCTCGTTGAAGTAGACCGATATTTTGTCCAGCTGGAGGTCGTTGGTACCCTCGTAGGAGCCATCGGGCTGGATCCCGTGCTCACCCGATATCACCTCCCAGAACTGCGTGCAAGCGGTTTATTTACTTTCGGCTGGTGGAAGGAGGGGCCGGTGAAGCAGCGGGATCACCGCTTTATCTCGAATACACGTTTTTCGTTGTTTCCTCGTTTCACAAAGTGGAGACGCGCGAATGCTAATTATGCCGCATACTTGTGGCATTGCATTGGAATGGGTAAACTATGATCAAATAAATATACTCTCGCGAATGAGCGAAGTGTAAAAGAAATTATTAGTCAATGACAAAATTAATTAAACGATTTCCTGAACAGACCCTAAAGGAATAGTTGGAATATCTTCATACATTTAAATGTTTATATACAATGATACAGTTACATGTATTTTTAATATCTACTGTGTATCCATAAAATATTACTTAAAATATATTACCTTTATGCCCGATTAAATATTTAAATGCAGACATAAGTATAATAGAATTGTCCCTGCAAATACTAGCAAATATCAGCTAATAATAATCATCTGTTGTCATACGAGGTTTCGCGTGTGCATTAACCAATATTTAACGAATTTCGAAGTTTCCTGGAATACTTACCCTAGAACCTATTTGATTCCCGCATTGGCCTGCTTGTATATTTAAAATTTCTCGCATTTTCGTTTTTTTTTTAATGATTTTTATTTACAAAACTATTCACTTTAAATTTTTCTATAGATTCACCAAAAATTTACTGAAATTTAAAAGGTTAAATGCCAAAAGGCTAAAGCCGAAAAAGTGAAATCGTTTAATTAAACAGTTGACGGTCCATATTTTGAATTCCTTTCCTTTTCCCTCATAGAAAATAGGAAGTGGTTGAGAATTTTACTTTGCACGCAAAGTTGATAAAAATTATTATTTAGATCGAGCGTATCCATTTTCGGAGCGAGATATTTTTCATATACGATTATTAATACGTCTATGAATCTCGTGCTTAACTTTTTTCGTATTGAAAAAAGTAAAGAATCATCTTCAAGTTTCTAATTTGAGAAGGTTTTAATAAAATGAAACAATCTAGAAAACACAAGGTATAAATGTAGTCTATACGCGAGGATGATGATATGTAGTACCTATATAATGTTACAATGAAACCACCGAGTCAGCAGTTGCTTATAATTCCAATTTGAAGCGATGATAAATCAGAGAAATTTAAATTTCTCAACAATATTGTTCTAATTGTATATACCGTGCGCAGATAACCAACACGGTAAAAAAAGTCTACTTTATCATATTGAAGTAACTATACCTTTCGAGTTCCCGAGTTGTGCACCAGAGGACGTGTAACGACTCGGAGTTTGAATTTATGAATCAACTTTGCTACATATATATAAATAGGAAGCGGCCAACAAACTGTCCCGCAACTTTCTTCAGATATATTCAAATTCTCAATTTCAAAGCCGATTCGTGAAAATTGAGATAACGACATTTATGAATCTTGTACAGCTTATATCGCTTGTGACCGAGGTTCCGCGAATCATGATAATTCATCAAATTATACAACTTGGAAGATCGCGAAATAAATTATTACACTCGTGTGGGCGTCATAAAGAATTGTCGGCGTCGCGGCACAGCAAGTTAATCGCAACTCCAGAGAACTGCAGCACGCGTCTACCTGCGCGCCCTCCACTTATAGAGCGCAAATGTCGAAAGGAAGTAGATTTATTTACATCCCTCCGTGGATGCGTGCCAACACGCTAACCTCCGCCGCTAATTCAAATTTACGATTCGCATATACACGTGCAGGGAGTCCCGAGGCATCGTCGCTTCAGCGACGACTATATATATATATATATATACGTAAATCGCGTATATATGGATATAGTGTATCGGGTTCGCGGTCAAGGCTCTGGGGCTTATACGGCGCGATTACGAGTGCACGTATATAATAAGATGCGCGCGCGAGAGAAGGAATACCACTCTATGACATTGAAGCTACGAGGCGGTGTAGAATACTCGAAGGTGGGGGGGAGGCAAATCATACGTACTCGACGCGCGTTCCCATGAACTGGAGGAGGCCTATACTCATTCCGCTCTCTTCCCCTCCTCCCATTTTCCACATTCAAAGCGACTTTATAAATCGAATGTAATTACTTGGGAGGAGGAGTAGGAGGAGTAGGAGGAGGAGGAGGAGGTAGTACTTATGAGGAGGTGCGCGTAAGTGCGGTGCGGGTGCGTGAGAGAAAGACGCGCGTCGTCGAGCCCGCGGGAGAATAGCGCCTGTTTTTCTCTTTGTTCCGTGATATCCGGCGCGGGATTTGTTTCAAAGACCGTGCGGGGGGCGGCAGCTCCTCTCTTTTCTCGCGCTCCCGATAAAAGGAAAACGCGATAGTCTCGACTGACGCGTCTACCTATACACACTAATTCCTTTTTTTTTTTCTTTCCTCTTAGAAAGCCGATTGAATCTTCCTTATTCAATTTCCGTCGTCCCGTTAAATGGAGTATATCGTTAGTCGCTCAAAGATCTTTATTTACCGATTGATGAGTTTGTAATTGGTTTTAAACGATCTCAGTTGGAGAGAGCGTTTAATTTGCATATGGAACAATGAATTTAACAATTGCACTGAGCAACAATTACAATATAGTTTGATAAACAGTGCACTGATGATTGAATCGTCATTTTTAACATAATTACGGTACTTTTCTAATATAACAAGACGTAATTTTTAGTAATTTGTATTATACGTCTCACTACTATATTGTGAGCTATAAATGTCGAAATATAGTCAAGGCAAATAATAAAACAAGGATAACTGGGAATTCATCATTTATTTTATATTGCAACATAAAATTTGTACAAATAATAATACGTAATAATAATAATGATAATAGTAATAATAATTGTCATAACTAATGATAAGCAAAAATAATTATTCGAATAGTCTGATATCCGCACGCATACTTTTCATTAATTGTCGTATTTACAAAATCACACGAATTCGTTTAGACTCGTGCAATTTACAATAGATTGGCGGGTGTTCAAATATTGAACAGAGGGAAACGCTTCGTTAGATCGATGATTACTAAATTTCATACTGCTTAATTAAGGAAGAAAAGTAAAACAAGCGTAGAAGGAAACAACGGATCGTTTGAAACGCCGTCTTAAGCATCTCTATATGGGCGTCTTGGCGTTTTCGCGTCCATCCCGTGGATTATTATCGTTGTAAAAACGTAAAATTGCCAAATTAATAATAACCACGATACGCAAGAGTCGCAATGAAATCGCAGACGTTTATATATAAATGGTTCATCCTCCCATGTTATACACGTTTTCACCACGCTGGAAAACGCTGATGCTATATATATATATATTTAAAATGAAGGATTACGTTTCATCGACGGGGTAATTTTCTGGGCCCCTGTGTTTGCTCGTTTCCGTTCAGTTTATTTCTGCTTCGTATATCTTTCTCCGATTCCTCTTTGCCAGTTTTCTTTCTTTTTTCGTTTTTACTCTTTTACATTACGTTTATCCTTGGACTTAATTAATAAAGTTGCAGTTAAATATTTGCACGAGTCGCATTAGCGCGTTGTAACGTTACCTTCGTTCGTCTTCCTCATTTCATTCTTTCCTATATACATATCTCAGCAATTTCTTCTTTTTTTTTACAAGATAAGTCGAATGTGGGATGATACGATGCGATGAGCGTGTGTCTGTGTATGTGTGTGTGTGTGCACGTGTGAGTTTTGGACTTGGGCTTATTTTTGTTTGTTTTTTGTTTCGTTCTTCGCTCATTAATTGCCCACGGAAACTTCGACTTCGTCGATGCTCGGCTGGCGCAATGTATATTCTAAAATTGCCCTCTCCCTCAGTTCAACACATTTCGTTAAGATTTCTTTATTCATTATTTTGTTTTATATCATGAAAAAATATGACGTTTGTATATACGCAATACTTTTCTCTACATCTCGCAGTCATACGTACGCTTCGCACACACTCGCATTATTTTTTTTTGTTTTCTTTTTCTTTTTTCTTTTTATCAGCGGCTCCTTCGCATTCTGGCAGCATTTTGTTCGTTTACTCACTCGCAGTTGATCCACGCAAACTCTTGCAAAACTATAATTGGTCACAACGCGTTTCCTCATCATTCCCAGTTCGCTCGAGAATCAAAAGTTTGCACGAAAATTTTTCTGCCTCCTTCCATCTAGCGGATTAAGCTCATAAAAGTGTACAATTATCAAGTTACGACTACGGCTGTTGTTTTATTTTCTGTTTTCTTTTTTTTTCTCTCTTTCTCTCTTTTCCTCTCCCTTTCTTCGTTTATTTTCTTTAAAATCTACAAGCTAATAATTGAAAAGACGTAAAGCGGGCTCACGACATTGAGTATACAGAAAAAACGTTGTTTCTATATATACCGAAGTAAATACGAGGTACACGCGACGAGAGATTTCATGCAAAACGTTTGTTCGCACCGGCGAGACTGGAAAGTGCAAGAAGCCACGCGATTATATATGAGCGACCGTACGAGCATCGACGAAACGTCGCGGGACGTTCACACATATATGTTTAATATATTTATAATAATAATAGGCGAATGACATAAATCGCTTCTCTCTTTTATTTATTTAGTTTTTCTTTTTTCGTTCTTCCTACTCTAATGTATCTCTTTGTGTTTATTATTTTTTTTTTTTAATAATCTCTTTGAAGATGCATGTGCGTGAGTCCTGATCGAGGCGAGGATAATAATTAAACGGCGGTGCCTTTGGCAAAACGCCGTGATTTGTGTGTGTGTTTCTCTCTCCTTCGTCATCTCCGCGCCCGCGTTTATTTTTTAAATTCATGCGCGAGCGCTCGCGAAAACCGAAGGATCTGCCTCGATGAAGCGAGTATTTTTTCCTTTAGAAAACTCTTTTTAATTCTTCTGCGCTACGAGCAAAAATGAGATCACATTGAATCGTACAAAAATAATAACTTCAACAATGTCGGCGTTTTAGTACGACGTCGTCAATCGACGACTTGGCACACCGCGCGATTCGTCTCTCTCTCTCTCTCTCTCTCTCTCTTTATCCGGCCGTAATTCGAAACGTTTTAAACGTTGAAACGGAAAATCGGTAAACTCTAGGGACTCTTTAGTGCTTCTTTCTATACATTTTTTTCCGTTTACTTTTCCTCTCCCCACGGGAACAGTATAAACGTTCGCCTTTGTAGGCAACGACTACTACGACGCTCAAAAGTCTGTCTATCTCTCGTATAGTAGTGAAGCATTTCAACTGCGTGCAAGTGAGAGAGATAGATCGTGTTCCAGGATCGCGTCTGAATAATTAATCATTTTCTGTATGTACTGATTAAATGCTTTTTTGTTTCGCCGACTGCCCTATATAGCGTTAGTTTAAATGAACCTTCATTCGTAAATGCGCGTCTTTGCTTCAAAACTCGCTCAAATCTTTTTCCATATAGCATTTGATCACAAACAAATATATTCATTTTAACTCGCGTTAATTTTCTTTTGAAGAACAATTAGTCAAATTGGTAAATCGTTTAGTCGGTGTTTCGTTCGGGTAAGAGAAATAAAGTTTTGTAAGTACTTTGTAATTTATATAATAGCCCTAGACTTTATTGATCAATGATGTATTTCTTTTTTATATAACAACGCTTAATTGACTGATGTCTTACACTTACAAAGAATATCTAGATAACAATTGTTTCAGATAATAATTGTCGTCTCGATATATACACATAACAACAAAATGGCCAACGAATTGTCAGAGTCATCGAGGCGAAAAACGAGTCGCAGCCGCGGTGTCGTCGTGCGAACAAACGATCGTCGTACATCTTACACGCACACATGGCGCACATACAATTGTGGGATAAAAAAATTGTATAATAATAATAATAATAATGATGATAATAATAAAAATAATAATAATAATGATAATATAAAAAAGTACAACGAACGCAAATGAAGAAAAAAATCAAGTCATAGAACTGGCGACGCGAGAAAGTTTCTCTCACTTATTCTCTCGAGCTGAAATGGCGATGTTGATGGTAGGGGAACGAGCGCTCACTTTCGCGCGCTTCTAAAGATATCAACAGATGAAAGTAATAGATATACAACGCTTTGATGAAAGAACAGATCCGAGATGCGCTGATTATACACAGTCGCTAATACGCGTTCCTTACACCCTACACGAAGAAAAAGTAACATTAAAAAAAAAAGGGAAAAAAAACGGATGATGATAACGGAGAGGAAATCGCTTACAAGCTAATATTTACATGCGACTAAATAATTAAATCTCGCTCTCGCATATGCGTATAATGCAGTGGTGGGGAAATACGCCAACGCTTCACTTCTAGCGCGCGCATACGGGCTATTATTGCGATCTGGGAAAGTGAGCAAAAAAAAAAAAAGACGCTCTCCGCCGATTTCAGCACGAGCGCGTGCGTATAACTTATTCTCTATACCGTCGCTCGTTCGCGCTTCTCGCTTGTCAGTATTATTTTTTTTTCTTCGTACAATATATAATATATATATATATATATATATATATTTATAAATATACATATACACGTATAAATATATAATCGGAGATTCATATACTTGTACGCATATATTTATACATAGATTTCTTTCTATATGCATTATAAAGGCTATCTTATTCACGATATCAATCACGTCACATCGATAAATATAAATCTTGGATCACAATCCTTCGTTCTTCCGCTCTCGCACAAATACACACACACACACACACGCACATGTACACAGGCGCGCATTTATTTTTTCCACTCTTTCTCTGCTCTTTACGCGCGGGCTTTATGAGCGCGCGGAGCAGATCGTTCCACGTTATATAAAAGTATAAAATATACCGAAGCCCAGATCAAGGATGCGCCGTTCGTCTTTCCGTTATAGAGTAAGTACGAGATAAAAACGAGATGAGACAAATCGACAATATCGCGTCCATTTGTCCCGTAGTGCTATAGCTTTATTATATGAGAGATATGCCCATTTGCGGTGGCTTCTAGGGAGGGGGAGAAAAACGCCGGCGATTTCTTTTCCCTCGGACACGGGACTTTCTGCGCCTTGGAAAAATCGCCGATATCGCTCTCTCTCCCTCTCTTTCTCTCTCTCTCTCTCTTTCTCTCTTTCTCTCTCTCTGTGTCTGTGAATCATTTTTGGAACGGCTTAGGAACGTTACGCTTATGCGATATATTGAGGGAGGACTCGGTGCCGAATCGATACATCATAGTTATAGACTTGGGAACGAGCGCCACATTTTGAGCGTATAGACTTTAAAAAGCAAACTTTAGGCCTCTCGCGTGCACAACACATAAATTAAAAGTGTAAACGATTTAAAATTTCTCGTAAAATAATAACTCTCAGAAGAACGACTGCGAGAGTATGCGCGTATCCGTTATCGATACACACAGAGCGCAGCTGTAATAAATAGAATAATAAAAAGCGAAAGTAATTAAATGATAAAAAATTCAATATTGCGAGCTCGTCCCTCTTTTTCCTCTCTTTTTCATTATCGATTCTGCAAAGTCTCCGTGAGAAGAGTGCAGTGGTTGTGTGTCTTCGTACGTGCGTGTGTGTGTGTGTGTGTGTGTGTGTGTG
>UELU01138275.1:0-13000 GCA_900490025.1 Megastigmus dorsalis | reverse complement strand
ATATATATATATATAATAATATTATTAAATGTTTTTGGTGTTTTGAGGATTTTTCCCCACTTATTTATATAGACTTTTTAGGATTTTGTACAAATTTGCGAACCCCTTCAAAAAACCCGTACATATTTGTTATTCTCTACTTTTATATTTTTATTGAAAATATAAAGATTTTGAATATTTAAAATCGCTGTTAAAGGTCACCAAATATGAAACCAAATCTTAAATGCTGGGCTACAGCTTAACAACATCCTCAAAAGCTAAAATCGATATGAGGAGTAATAATATTAATATATCTAGTTGAAATTTTAACGATTTCTTGGACATATGTATGTGGACTTTTAAGGATTTTTTGCGAATTAAAGAACAATTTAAAAAATCAGATGTTGAATATCTAAACGTATATACATATCCGAGTGGTAGCATTCCTACTGTGGTATCATCAAAAATCATAATTTAATAGTCGACATGAACTATCAAACCAAACAATAAATGTCGCGCTATAGCTAAAGGAAATCCTCAAATTTTAATAATAATGTATATATAATAATAATATTAATGAATATTTTTGGCGTTTTGAGGATTTTTTTATTTAAAATATAAAGATTTTGAATATTTAAATTCCAGTGAGCGCTCAAATGGTTTTAAGTATACCATAATGCTTCTGTTTTCCGTTCTAGAATATAACACTTAGAATAGGCGGAAACACCAAATATCTTATTTCAAGTTAAAAGCTCCCTAATAATTGGAATCGAATAGTGTATGAACCAAATAAGTTCATAAATAACCGACCCATCCTTAGTGTAATTTATCGCAATCAGCTATTTGAATATTATGGTGGATACATGCTACAGACTTGGTCGTACTCGATATCTAAGTATATAGAGTCGCCGATGTTGGGACCCAATATTGCGCTTTATTGCTTTTCGTATTTAAGTGACGAATTCTGTCGCATTCGATGTGTAGGTGCATATATACGCCGATGATGGGGTGCAGGTAGTACGCTACATAACTTTTCGCGTCTAGGTATTGTATTTGGACCTACACGATGTCTAAGGATATAGAGTCGCCGATGTTCGAGTCCAATATTGCGCTTCTTTTTCAAGAGATCAGTATATTATTTATTTTATAAAGATTTACAGTTAATTATAAATAAGATGATTTGAATATAAAAAAGTCACTGTTGTTAGAGTCTACGAAATCCCAAAACAATCTTTAAACGTTGAACTTTATACTGAGAAAATTCTCAAAAGTTGGAGTCGATGTATCGAAGGATAATATGAACATACCTTGTTGACATTTTGAGGATATTTTTCTCCGTATATACATGGATATTTGAGGATTTTTTACAATTCGCAGATCATTTCAAAGGATCAGTATATTTTATATTTTTTAAATATTTACAGTGGATTATACTTACATGTATCCGTACTTACGCGGACTAATTCATAAATGCAAGAATACTTATGCAGACTTTTACGTACTTATGCGGACTGGCGCACAATTACCCATGAATTTTCATACATATAATAGAACTTATGCAGACAGTCTGCGTAACTCTTCTATTACATGGTACGGTAGATGTGGAGACGTGTCCTTAGAAGTACTGATCCACAATAAAATGTATAAATAATTTATATTATATAAAAGAAAATTAAATTTATATAGGTATACATTTATGTAGGCCCTTTAATGGTAACCGGACTCCATAACATATCATATCACACCTTCTTGTGGTAACCGGGTGCCATAAAATATTCTAGTACATGGTCTCTTATGGCAACCGAGATCAATAAAATCTATTTATATACTTTCCATTAATGCTCATGGCCAGACTATGATGAGTTCCAAAAAACATAAGTTTTTTGATACATCATTCGAAATTTTAGTTTTTATAGTAAAGATCCTGGAAAAGATTGTACGTACAAGTTTTTCAACAGTGTGGAGTCTTATCGTTGCAAGGCCGATAAAAGAAATAATCAAGCAGTTGAACTGAAAAACTTTTTTAAGAAAAAAGTTCACGAAATTTAATTTTTTTAGTTTTAAAAGATTCAAATGCGGAATAGCATTTTCACGACCTAGAATTGCCAACAAAATGTTTTATCTTTTATAGAAAGACAATCCTTTCGGTCTGCAAGTACGTGAATAAGATATTGCCAGAATACCGGATTATAGCGACAGCCCTATTCTAAGATTGGTTAACCGAAATTAAATTGGATTTGAATATTAATGGGCTATAACAGATTATGGCAACGGTGATTCAGTCTAAAAGAAATTTTCAGCAATATGCCATAGTCATTTATCAAAACTGTAAAAGAACAATCCTTATGTCACCGACTTTTGCACGGGAGTAGTACACTAAAGATTAACATGATATACCTGAAGTAATAGGCAAATAAATTAAACGAGTAATAATAAATGGACTTGCTAAGAATAGTGTAGCTTGCACGTGAATAAGATATTCCCATAATCTGGTACTATGGCGACAGCCGTAATTTTCATGACTTGTTTATGGACGCCTAACATTATAAAAGTACAATAGTCATGTTTGTATGTAATGAAAATAAAAAGAATTAACTTCTGCTGAGTTAACGTTTCGTGCAGTTCAAAGGAATATCCGATGATTCGACCCATCAGTACGCCGCGTATTTTCGCGGCTTACTAATGAGTATGATTATGACCTTTGTCTCCTTGTGTGAGCGTTATGGGAACATCTAACAAATTATTATGTTTATATCAGGCAGCGCAATTTTATAGTTAGATGATTTATGCTAGTGCTAGCAACCCTCACACCGCATTTTCACGAACTATTTTAAATTGACAAGTATGTAATATAAATCCATGCAGGTATCATAACCGCATTTTCACGACTTTCTTATGGATGCCTAACACTATAAAAGTACAGTATCTCTGTTTGTATGTTAAAAATAAAAAAAAAATCTTCAGCTGAGTTACCGTTTCTTGCAGTTGATTAGATTATCCGATACTTCCACTCAGCATATTTTCGCGGTTTAATGATGAATCTGATTATGACATTTGTCTCCTTGTGTGACTGTTATGGGGACATCCAACAAATTATTATGTTTATATGAGACAGCGCAATTTTACATTTTGCAGAATTACGTTAGTGCTAGCAACCCTCCAACCGCATTATAACGACATCTTTTAAAATGGCAAGTACATAACATAAATGCATCGGTTATCGTAACCGCATTTTCACGACTTTCTTATCGATGTCTAGCATTATAAAAGTACAACAGTCATCTTTGTGTGTTGAAAATAAAAAGAATAATCTTCTGCCGAGTTAGCGTTTCTTACAGTTCATGAAAATATCCGATAATTTCACTCAGCATATTTTCGCGGCTTACTGATGAGGCTGATTATGACATTTGTGTCCTTGTGTGAGCATTATAAGAATATCTAACAAATTATTACGTTTACATGAGGCTAGAGAAATTTTAAACTTTCCTGATTTATATTAGTGCTAGCAGCGCTCCAACCGCACATTCACGACATCTCTTACATTTGCAAGTATATAATATAAATGCATTCGGATATGGTAAACTCATTTTCACGGCATTGCAGGTAGCTCTGGAGACTTAGTCATTAGTCCAATAGCTGTGAGACCCAGAATGTTTATAACCATTAAACATATAAATTCTGAACTACATATTTTGGTTAAATGGACTGTTAAAAGTCAAATGGAATACTGTATGAAGCGTTATTCCGCATATCTTGTAGTAGCTAATGTTCCAACGATGCATAGAGCATGGGAGACTAAGTCATTAGTTCAACAGCTGTGAGGCCCTGAATGTTGATTACCATTAAACATATAGACACAAAACTACATATTTTGGTTAATTGGGCTTTTATATTTTGGTTAATTCGGTTGTTGAAAGCCAAACTTGAATACTTTATGAAGCGATATTCCCCATATTTTGTCGTAGCTAATGTTCCAACGATGAAGGGAGCCCTTGAGACTTAATCATCATTCCAACAGCTGTCAGGCCCTTAATGTTGATTTACATTAAATGTATATATTCTATCCCACATATTTTCGATAATTCGGTTGTTGAAAGTCAAACTTGAATACTGTATGAAGCATTATTCCCCATATCTTGTAGTAGCTTATGTTCCAAGGATGAAGGGAGCTCTTGAGACTTAGCATTAGTCCAACAGCTGGCAGGCCCTTAATGTTGATTTACGTTAAACGTATATATTCTAAGCCACATATTTTGGTTAATTAGGTTGTTGAAAGCCAAACTTGAATACTCGAATCTCTTAAACTTGCAAGTATATAATATAAATGCATTCGGATATAGTAACCTCATTTTCACGGCATTGCAGGTAGCTCTGGAGACCTGGTCATTAGTCCAATAGCTGTGAGACCCAGAATGTTTATTACCATTAAATATATAAATTCTGAACTACATATTTTGGTTAAATGGGCTGTTAAAAGTCAAATGGAATACTGTATGAAGCGTTATTCCGCATATCTTGTAAAGCTAATGTTCCAACGATGCATAGAGCATGGGAAACTAAGTCATTAGTCCGACAGCTGTGAGGCCCTGAATGTTGATTACCATAAAACATATAGACACAAAACTACATATTGTGGTTAACTGGGTTTTTAAAATCCAAATTGAATACTTTCTGAAGAGTGTTTCCCCATATGTTGTAGTAGCTAATGTTCCAACTATGAAGGGAGCTCTGGAGACTTAGTCTTTGGTCCAATAGCTGTCAGGCCCTTAATGTTGATTACCACTAAGCATATAGATTCTAAACTACATATTTTGGTTAAATGGGTTGTTAAAAGCCAAATTGAATACTTTATGAAGCGTGTTTCCCTATATGTTTTAGTAGATAATGTTCTACGATGCAGGGATGTCGGGATACTTAGTCATAAGTCCAACAGCTGCCAAGCCCTTAATGTTGATTACCACTAAACATATAGGTACCGAACTACATATTTCGGTTAATTTGGTTGTTTAAAGCCAAATTGAATACTTTATGAAGCGTGTTTCCCTATATGTTTTAGTAGATAATGTTCTACGATGCAGGGATGTCGGGAGACTTAGTCATAAGTCCAACAGCTGCTAAGCCCATAATGTTGATTACCACAAAACATATAGGTTCCAAACTACATATTTTGGTTAATTGGGTTGTTAAAAGCTAAATTAAATACTGAATGACGTGTTATTCTGCATATCTTGTAGAAGCTACTGTTTTAATGATCCAGGGAGCTCAGGAGACTTATTCTCATGTACACAATAGGTAAAAATGTCTCTATTAATTGTGTTGAGAGGAAAATTAATTATTTCGGTTAAATCGGTATTTCATAAGTAATATTGAACACTGTATAAAGCTGTTCTCCGATATCTTGTAGTAGCTAATAGTCCAACGATGCAGAGAGCTCTGGAAACTTAGTAATTAGTCCAACAGCTGTGAGGTCCTGAATGTTGATTACCATTAAACATATAGATTCTAAACTACATATTTTGGATAACTGGGCTATTAAAAACCAAACTGAGTACTGTATGAAGCATTATTCCCTGTATATTATAGTAGCTAATGTTCCAACGATGCAGGGAGCTTGGGAGACTTAGTCATTGGTCCAAAAACTGTCAGGCCCTTAATTTTGATTTAAATTAAACGTGTATATTCTATGCCACATATTTTCGTTAATTCGGTTGTTGAAAGCCAAACTTGAATACTGTATGAAGTGTTCTTCCCCATATCTTGTCGTTGCTAATGTTCCAACGATTAAAGAAGCTCGGAAGACCTAGTCATTATTCCAACAGCTGTCTGGCCCTAAAAATTGATTACCATTAAACATATAGGTACACTGAGAGAGTTTCGGCGTGGCTAATACTCCGTAACAGGAGCGACGAAAGTGCCATACTTTCAGCGCAGTCGGTGCTCAGAAAGAGAACTGTACCTACTCATATGACGCACGCTGCTGCTGCTCCGACTGATCGGAGTAGTGGCTACTCCGATTGCCAGGGCACGGAGCATTCTAATTGCGAATCACGAGTGATGCGTATATCGCTATAGCGTGTATTATATAGGATCAGGTTTTAGTACCGTTTTTAATACCCGTGATAGAAAATTTAACATTGTGAATATTTAATAAAAAGTGAATAAATAAATTTTTGGTTATATAATTGATTTCTAAGCTGCTGTTTCATAAAATTGAATGATTTTTTGACAGAATGTATGGAAATGTATGGAAACGTTTAATAATTGTTTAAGAATTATATAACATTGTTATAAATTATTAGTATATATATATATATATATATATAATTTTCAATTATTAAATTATGAATAAACAATTATGATTTTTTACAGTATGTACATACTAATTATTTTAGAGTGGAAATCTCTCTAAAGATGTTAAAAGACAAACTAATAATGTATGAAGCGTTATTCCCCATATCTAGTAGTAGCTTCTGTTTCGACGATGCAGGGAGCTCGGGAGACTTAGTCATTAGCCTAAGAGTTGTCAGGCCCTTAATGTTGATTACGATTAAACATATAGATTCTTCACTACATATTAAGGTTAATTGGGTTGTCAAAAGCAAAATTGAATACTGTATGAAGCGTTATTCCCCATACCTTGTAGTAGCTAGACTAGAGCAAGTTTACATTTTGTTGATTTATGTCAATGCTAGGAACCCTCCATCCGCATGGTCAAATCTCTTAAATTTGAAAGTATATAATATAAATGCATTCAGGTATCGTAACCGCATTTTCACGACTTTCGCATGGATGCCTAGCATTATTGAAGTACAGTATTTCTGTTTGTATGTTAATAATAATAAGAATAATGCCCTACTGAATCACTGTTTCTTGCATTTTATAAGAATATTTGATAATTACGCTCTGCACTTTTTGACAATTTACAAATGAGTATGATTAAGACATTTGTCTCGGAAACAGAATAGTGACATCTACCAAAGTATTATGTTTACATTTTACTGAATTACGTTACTACTAGCCACCCTCCAATCGCATTTTCACGACCTATTTTAAATTGACAGGTATGTAATGTAAATGCATGCAGGTATCATAACTGCATTTTCACGACTTTCTTATGGATGCCTAGCACTATAAAAGTACAGTATCTCTGTTTGTATGTTAAAAATAAAAAAAATCTCCAGTTGAGTTAACGTTCCTTGCAGTTGATGAGATTATCCGATATTTCCACTCAGCATATTTTCGCGGCTTACTGATGAATCTGATTATGACATTTGTTTCCTTGTGTGAGCGTTATGGGAACATCCAACAAATTATTATGTTTATATAAGGCAGCGCAATTTTACATTTTGCAGAATTATATTAGTGCTAACAACCCTCCAACCTAATTTTCACGACATCTTACATTGGCAAGTATATAACATAAATGCGTCGGATATCGTAACCGCATTTTCACGACTTTCTTATGGATGCGTAGCATTATAAAAGTACAGTGGTCATGTTTGTATTTTGAAAACAAAAAGAATAATCTTTCGCTGAGTAAATGTTTCTTGCAATTAATGAGAATATTCGATATTTCCACTCAGCATATTTTCGCGGCTTACTGATGAGGCTGATTATGATATTTTTCTCCTTGTGTGAGCATTATAAGAATAGATAACAAATTATTACGTTTATATGAGGCTAGAGTAATTTTACATTTTGCCGAATTATGTCAATGCTAGGAACCCTCTAACCGCATTTTCACATCTCTTAAATTTGAAAGTATATAATATCACTAATAAAATAGTATATTCGTACAGCTTTATACTTTAGTTTTTAATTCAATATTCCATATAATTATTTCTTTATTTATTCAGAAAAATTGTAATGGTCAATTTAAACTAAAGAAAGTTGTGAAATCATTTCAGAAATTGTCATGTACTTTTTTTTATTAACAAGTTTACATAATTATTATTATTATTGTCTCTGTTTTTTTTTATTATTCTAAGAAATCGCTGTAAACTGAAAAAATGAAATTGGTTCTTTTTACAACAATATTCCTAATAAAATAATACATATTTAATGGCCAATTCAAACTAATGAAAGCTGTGAAATCAGTTCATAAATTGTCAAGTACTCTTTTTTATTACAAATTTTACACAATTTTAAATTGTGAATTTTTATTTTCTATTTTAATGCATTTCCTTATCTAGCATTACTTTACCAATGTTGGATGATAACAAAGAGCTGACAGTCTCAATAAAAGTACCGAAAGGAAATAAGACAACTTTGGTGTCGTGCCTTAAAAAGAGTACAGATGCCTGATTACCATTGTTAACACCTTTGGTAGCTTTGATAGTTTATCTGGCATCCCTATTTTTAAAAATCGGATGGTTGTACGTAGTTATAATAAGATCAAATTTGGACATAAAGTACTTTAAACCATACATGTACCTTATAAAAGTAGAGCAGATATATTTAAATAATGTATGCTTTTTTTTTAAAAGAGAATAATGTAAATTAAATAATATGAAAAATCTTTCACTTTTATATCGTTCCTTAAAATATACAATATCTTCAATTTTACAAAATAACTATAAACATACTTGGCGGCCCATTTAAAAATAATTTACCGGTGGACTAAAGACACTTGAATGTACATTCTTTACTTTTTATTTTTAATTGACTAACCATATATTTGTATGAAGGTATCAATGTATTTCTACCTAATAGATTTTAACACACCCTTATGTTGATGAAATTTCACTTGAATAGCAGAAACATAGCTAAAGGCATTTAAAATTATAACAGCAAACGAAATTTGCATCTTCTCTATAATCTTTACGAATCGATCTTTCGTCGTCACTATATTCATGCCTCCACTTATTGCTAATCAGCAACGATAGACTGTTTGTGTACACAAAGCATATGTACAATATTTTAGAGGTGCTTGTGTAAATCGGCCGAGACTTAGGCTCGAACTCGGGAACAACGCGGAGTACGGGTCATCACCCTCTTATTCTCTTATTCAACAGAATTTCTCTTTGAAGAAGCTCTGTGATTGATTGGTCAAAAATTATTCTATCGCTCAGTGATATAGTTGCAGTATAAGGCCCCTGCTGACCGAGTCAATGACGATTTCCAATTTTTCTACTGCTAAATTACATATAATATTTATAATCTGGATAAATCAATCTTTCTGTAAATCAGTCTATCGCTAAGCGATCAAGTGGCGCGGTAGCGCCCCCGATGGTAAGTATGAAAACCATAGGTTGCAGACGAGCCTTCATTATATACTTTGAATTTGCTTTTTAACCTCAAATAAAATTTTAACACATTTATTAATTTATAGTTTGCTCTTTGTTATTATCCAATGTTACCACCCAACATTGGCAAAGTAATGCTAGATAAGGAAATGCATTAAAATAGAAAATAAAAATTAATAATTTAAAATTGTGTAAAATTTGTAATAAAAAAGAGTACTTGACAATTTATGAAATGATTTCACAGCTGTCATTAGTTTAAATTGACCATTAAATATGTACTATTTTATGAGGAATATTGTTGTAAAAAGAATCAATTTCATTGTTTCAGTTTACAGCGATTTTTTAGAATAATAAAAAAAATAACAGAGTTAATAATGATAATAATTAAGGTAAATGTCCCAGTCATTAAACACTGTCGAGTACTTGAACACTACTGAACATTTTAATTTTTATTAAGCTTTTAGTAATAAATAATAAACATATAGATATTGATTTACATTTTTCAATTATTTAGCGTTATATGTAAAAAAACTGCGTTATTATTTTCATTTTAAAATATTAAAAAAATTGTTTAAATTGTAGTAATCTTAGGCATGATAAGTATAGGTAGATGATAAGTATTACGTTCCTTAACCAAGAAAAGTGTTCTGCTTTATAATTAAGGCATTAATTAAACAATTATACTTTAATCTTTAAAACTGCAAATATCTACAGAATCCAAAAAGTTCATAAAATAAGTTAAATACAAAAAAAAATCGCATTTAAAATATTTATTTATACCAACCCTGCTGAAAAAACTCATGTGAGAAGCATATGAGAATCACATGAGCATCGTGTGAATTTCATATGCTTCTCACATGCTTCTAACGTGATTCTCACATGAAATGCTCATGTGATTCTCATATGTTGTTCACATGAGTTTTTTCAGCAGGGAAATTTGCCTGTTTATGTACCGGTACATGTTAAAGAGGAACTGCCCGATAAGTGAACGATCGTTCAAGCAAAGGGCACCCACGTCGTCTCAAGCGTTCTGCCTATGTCCGAATTCTCGTACGCGTGTGTAACGGGCATTTTTCAATCGTGTTGTGCTCTGATTATCATTTTTTCTGACTGAAAGTGGTGAGTATTTTTATAAAAAATGATTTATTATGAAAATATAATTCTAAATAAGGTAAACATTTGTATCAGCATTTATCTCTTATATTAATTTTTAACTTAAAATCAACCTAACCTTAAAATAATCATAAACTTTTAGTACATTTTTATTCATTTATTTTATTAATTTTTCTATGACTCAATTATTGTCATATTAATATTTTCTTTTATTACAGATACCTTCAAGCTAGCAATCTCAACAAAAGAATCTGTTCGCTCTGACTTGAAAGCACCGTTAGATTATGGAAACCATGAATCAATTCCGGCTGCTCAATCATGTGTGCACTCTACGAATGAGAGATTTATTTTAGAAAATGATTTGCAGCTTTTGAAGAAAGGTATGTACTTATACTTTCTACGCATAAGTTATGACTCAATTATTGTCATATTAATATTTTCTTTTAATACAGATACCTTCAGGCTAGTAATCTCAACAAAAGAATATCAGTTCGGTCTGACTTGAAAGCACCACTCGATTATGGAAACAATAAATCAATTGTTTTCTCAGAGTCAAGTTCAATTTTGGCTTCTCAATCAAGTGTGGACTCTGTGAATGAGAGATTTATTTTAGAAAATGATTTGCAGCTTTTGAAGAATGGTATGTACTTGTACTTGCTACGCATAAGTTATGACTTAATTATTGTCATATTAATATTTTATTTTATTATAGATACCTTCAAGCTAGCAATCTCAACAAAATCTGTTCGCTCTGACTTGAAAACACCACTCGATTATGGAAACAATAAATCAATTGTTTTCTCAGAGTCAAGTTCAATTTTGGCTTCTCAATCAAGTGTGGACTCTGCGAAGGAGAGATTTATTTTAAACGATGAATGCCTTTCAATTTGAAGAAAGGTATGTACTTATATTTGTCACTTATAACTCTGAATATCAGATTAATTGCTAGCTACCATTGAAAGTTTTTTTTTTAAAAAGTAGTTAATTAATAATTTTGTATTTTTTATAGAATTGAATAACGGTCTCTGTAATGAAATAAAAACTTTATTTTTCAGATGTTAAGGGGATGCCGTAGCGCCCCCTCCTCAGTATTTCTCTCTTCCAATTATATAGAAAAATGATAACTCATATAGACCTCATCTTGTACAAAATGCTTTATTATATCGAGGACTGCGCCGCTCAAGTCCAAATATTACTCAAAATCATCAATATAAAAAGTTATAAGCATAAGTAAGTATGAACATAATTTTAAGGTTAACTTCTTAAGCATAAACCCCTCTTACCTCTTCCAATTATTTGCAAAAACGACAAATCAAATCACTTTCATATTGTACAAGATGATACATTATATCGAGCACTACGCCGCTCAACTCTAAATATTCATTTTTATTATTGATACATCAAGATATAAGCGAAACAAAAAGCATGTTTTTAGCTACTGCATCCTCTTAAGGAGGAATCACTGGAAAATAATTTTATGAAAAAAAAGATGAAAAAAGAGAAAAAATTATCAAAATGTCTCACTTCAGAAGAATGAATAGATCATCATGAAGGAGTTGAGTTAAAGAAAATTAATAAACAAAAAGAAATAGAAGAGAGGAAAAGGTGCAGAGGAGAATTGAAAAGAAAAAAAGTCGAAGAAAAGGAAGCGAAGAAGGCTCTTATTAAACAAAAAAAGGAATTAGATCTACAAATACAGACGCTTATGGCAAAAAAAAAGAAATTAAATTTATTAAAACAGAAAAGATGGACTGACTTTATTAGATTGTTTGAGTCGCTATTCACCAAAGTTTCTGTGTTACTTAATAAGTGTTTTGTTAAATATTAAAAAATTATTTATTTCCTTAATCAATTAGCTATATAGTATATATTGTGATATTAACTTTAAATAATTATTTATAATATTGTAAAAGAGAATAAATTATGTAGTACATGTAATAAAATGGCATTTTAAATTATTTTATAACCTTTATATGAATATTTATTCTTCCTAAATCATTATTTATTTTCTTCAAGTATGCATTAATTATTTTCTTGAATTTTTATTTGGTCCCTATGTTTTTCTTTTTCTGCAAGTACTTACTTAAGTACTTATAAGTACTTCAATCATTTTTCAAATCGAAAATAATCACATCTAAATCCGTGTTTAATTACTGGGACATGGAAATTGGAACACTAGGACTCTCCTATTTTCTGTGTTCATGTACTGGGACAGCGCGGTCACAAATGTTTTTATTGATATCTTTATTAATATTACAATAATTTTACTTTTTTAACGCTTATTTAATAGGAAAGAGCAATGTCTTTCTATATTATATCAGTTTGCTAAAATTAAAAGTTATTTTATGCCTAATATAAACTGACAAAGATCTTTCTATCGGTCTTACAGTCTAATCAATATTCATGGGCAATCAGATTGCCCTTGTTTACAATCACCCCCGAAGAATCTGAAAGTCCCTGAGTCCCTGAGTTGAGTCCCTGAGGAGGAGCCGAAGCGGGCTCGAAACGTCGGGCATGTTTGGGTGGTGGGGGCGATCAGATTGTCCTTTACTAACAAAAGTTTATTTCAGGGTTAAATATAAGTTTATTTCAGATTCTTCGGGGATCTTGATTGTAAACAAGGGCAATCTGATTGCCCATGAATATTGATTAGACTGTAAGAC